>OX632361.1:30675096-30949093 GCA_951751655.1 Ophion costatus
AGTGAGTGAGTGAGTGAGTGAGTGAGTGAGTGAGTGAGTGAGTGAGTGAGTGAGTGAGTGAGTGAGTGAGTGAGTGAGTGAGTGAGTGAGTGAGTGAGTGAGTGAGTGAGTGAGTGAGTGAGTGAGTGAGTGAGTGAGTGAGCGAGCGAGCGAGCGAGCGAGCGAGTGAGTGAGTGAGTGAGTGAGTGAGTGAGTGAGTGAGTGAGTGAGAGAGAGAGAGAGAGAGAGAGAGGGAGAGAGAATGCCGATGGCGGCCAGCCGGCAACGGGTTCAAAGAGTCAACGCTTTACGTAGTGAACGAAAGCGTGAAACCAGCCTCCGGCGGCTCGAGGGGAAGAGCAGGCGGTCCCGGTGCCCTGAAAAAGAAACCCCTCGTAACTCGGGCCGATGAACCCACCGGCGTATTCGCATTAAGTACCTACAAAACCGAAGTAGAAGCGGAAGGACGTACGAGACGAAGCAGACGAGTCTGTGTTTCGTGTACACAAGAGCGAGAGAGAGAGAGGGGGAGAGAGAGAGAGAGAGAGAGAGAGAGAGAGAGAGAGAGAGAGAGAGAGAGAGAGAGAGAGAGAAAGAGAGAGAGAGAGAGAGAGAGAGAGAGAGAGAGAGAGGAAGAGAGGGAGAGCGAGAGAGAGAGCCTGTGTTGGATGTGAATAGGACCGCTTGTGAAATGCATGCACCCGAAATGCCATCAACCTGGTAGCCTCAATTTTCTTGCGCTGATCTCGCTATCCAGCTCGTGACGAAAGATTCGAAAAAAAGCTCTCCAAGTCCCTCATCTGTTACTTGATGCCCCGCAATGTTCCGTTTCTCGTTCTTATTTCCACGATAAGCTCGCAGTTATCCGAAGGCACGTATTCCATTATCAACATGGAAAGATCCACAGCGATCCCGTGTACTTTCCATCAAACTTGGATCACTTAAACTCTCGGCCGAAAACGAGAAAACGAATTCCATAGAGTTCTGACCACCCTACGAAATCCCGACCAATGCTAGTGCTGCATTTGTGCGAAAACTTATTGCTGAACCTTTTGGAAATTTAACGAGTTGGAGCTCCAAGTCTCCGCAAAGTTTTCACATTACAAAAATCATTTTGAGTTATTTTAACGAACCTTTTCAACGGTTGCTGGTTAATTTCGGAGAACGAGCTGATATCGAGCATCAGCAATCATCCACTTCCCCTTGAAGCAACCTCGAGGCGTACAAATTTCTCTATGTATGGTCTATTACTATGTATCGACGATTCTATAATCGTCGAAATGTAATTTCGACGATCCGGACCTTTTTTAAATGCTTCAAAAGCCCTGACGCAAGCACACCGTACGTGCGAAATATCGCCCTTCAAAAAAGTCGAAACTTTCTCTGTTCCTAACGAAGCGCCGAAAATTACGCTGAAACAGTCCAATTGTCCCGATAATGAGAGAAAAGTTGTGATGTGAAAGAACGAAAGCTGTTGGGTGTTCTACAACGTTTAAGGAGGATACACGATTAAATTTGAAAAAAATATATTTTATTGCTTAACTATACTGAGTCTTTAAGAGTTTTTTTAAATTTCGTCCACAAAATACCAGAGATAAAGGATTTCTGTAATGTTACGTCCGGTTTGATGGGGTATGGGTTCACGCTACGGCTGATGCAATTTTCTTTGGATCTTTAGCACCAAGATAAACCATTTCTAACAACGGATTAACGAAAACTAAACTTACTTAACATTTAGGGGGAAAAACCCCCCATCTTGCTGATCGTAAACCATATTTATTCAATATTGAACCATCAAGGTTTGATGAGAGTCCTCAATGTCCACGAAGTCGCTGTATTTCGGCAACGCTCCATTTTAATTAGTAGTAACAATAAATAATCTCGTGACGTATATAAGCGTAATTTTAGATAACTCAAAATTTAATTGTAAGTTGTATAAAACATTCGCTGACGCAGATTTTATCATAATAATCATCGATAATGTTATACTTCTTTAACTTGATAGTCACACAACGATATTTCTTATTCACGTAATAGAAATATATTTAACTAGATATTTAATTACGTAATGTCTTTGTTCTGTCTTAGTTCTCAGTTAGTACTAAACTGAAACCATATGGGGCTACAGAAAGAAGATAGCTAGTAGCTAAAGAAGATGATAGCTAAAGAAAGTTGTGTAGACTCTTGCTGTAAGCTAATAATGAAAATATATAAAATTATTGTAAATTAAATATTTACAATACCGATATATTTTCCATACCAACTTATTTTCAGAGTCAGTACCAGCCAATTGGCAATATTGTCACATTTTTCGCATAACAAGAGGAGGCAAAGATAAATCAACGAAATATACGATCTACAGCCTTTTTTAAATTTGCAATCTCGTTTCTTCCGTGACGGCAATCTCTCCTTCCTGGCTGGCACCGACTTAAAAAATGACAATAATTTTATATTTTTTCAATACAAATTCATTGTATTGTGTATACAATAAGTTATTATATATACTACATTATGAATCAGCGTTGTCAGTATTCGTTGTTTAAATGCGCCCCCCGTTTCTTTATTTTGTACATGGTGCATAATATACACAAATTTCAAATTTTAAACTAATTCAGTTTTTGAGATAGACCCCGTAACAAAAATAATCTAAAATTCACAACTTTGAACCCCCCATTTCTTTATGTTTAGAGATGAAAAATTAAAAAAAAAATTATTTGCACTCTACTCAGTAAGCTCTAAAAAATGACACCCCACATGCCAGCGTGAAGAAAAATGTGCTCCTCCTTCATCTAGGGGACCCCTATAAAAACAATTTAATTAAATTTCTCATTCAATATTCGGCTTTGGATCGACAGTCTACACAAAATATCAAAATCTCAGATCTGTAACTCACTCCGCTTACGAGATAGAGACCCGTGACATACGAACAGACAGCAGAGTGACATTAAGGATGTTGAGTCCCAAATCGCAAATGATGATAAAATTCTGAAAATTTGGTATGTTTTTGTATGAAGTATTTCAGAGGTCGTGTAGAAATTTCACGACAATTAGGAAGCTCGTTATTGAACTATTAACATTCACAAATTAAATGTTGTCTTATGGAAACTGATGTAACTTTGCGATAAGTTTTTTTTTTGACCTCTCAATTTTGTAATATCTACAATATCCTGAAAGCAACGGAAACAAAACGAAGTTTATTGATATTTTTTTTAAATTTCTTTTAAAAATTGTTCATAACAAAATGTTAATTTTTTAATAACGAGCTTCCTAATCGTCCTGAAATTTTAACACGACCTCTTAAATACTTCATACAAAAACATACCAAATTTTCGGAATTTTCTGATCATTTTTTATTTCAACCCTTAAGGAGGTTGAAGTAATGATGATAGAATTCGGAAAATTTGGTATGTTTTTACATGAAGTATTCAGGAGGTCGTGTAAAAATTTCATGACGATTAAGAAGCTATTCATTGAACAATTAACATTAACATGTTTCATAGGGCCTCAACATCCTTAATAGGGTTCCGTTTAGGGTGCCCTTTGGGTACGGAGCCCTAAAAATGCATGATTTCGCCCTTTAATTATATATTTTATAAAAAAAATTAGCACCAACAGCATAAATCAACACTCGTATGCATTTTCTTGAGGTTCATTGAGAAAAAATGCATAAACCGTCATTTGACTGAACTGGAGCGCTCCAACTTTCCCGAGCATTTTGTCAAAGACGCAAACGTATCCTGGCAACTGAATATTTTTTCTCTCGAAAAACCCGGAAATGTTTATGATTTAGCGAACGTACCGATCAACCGATCATTATTCTGTACCGGGCGTCGATTGATCGCGAGCTTTTCAGCAGTCAAATAACATACAGAACGTTTTATCGCGTGGACTGGATTGTAATTCACCATTGCCAAAAGCTCTCGTTTCACTGGTTTGCCGTGACTGTCGAAACAATCGAGCTTCCACCCCCTCCCCCCTTCCATGCTCAAACCTCGCGAGCAAACAAAAACTACATTGACATCGTTGCCGGGCTCCGAGAGGTCGTCTCTCGTTACAGGACACACGAGCTAGACCATGTCCCACGCAACTCGACCTGGCATGTACGACGAAAAAAAATGAGCATAAAGCCACGCGTATATCTCAGTCCCAGGGTGCAGAATCCATCATCAAACAATAGGGATAAAGTGTATGTGGGTGCCAAAAGTTTCCCTTAAACGGAAAAATTATTGATCATGAAATTCGTCGAGGGACGAAGGGGAGGAAAGAATTATAGTTTCTCTCGTGAGATTAGAAGGAAGGTAATTTTTTTTTTCGTTCAGATGATGTACCCTCTTGGATCATGAGGGATAGTTTCGTAATGTGTGGGTGTGGGCGTGTGAGGAAAACGCGACGATATCATTTTAATACGAGTGCGGGTAACTGGGGCTTAAATATGGTGGTTTCCTGACTCGGAGACGATTAGATTGGAAATTCCAGACTCCGAGGGTGTAGGAGAAAGTGCCAGGAGACTCCAACTTCTCGTTGGAGATACTCGCACGTAGACCGTCATACCAGAGGGACAGAGGGAGAGAAGAGAGACTCAGAAGCTTGGCTCTCAACGAGACTCTTCTCCTTCTCTCTCTCTCTCTCTCTCTCTCTCTCTCTCTCTCTCTCTCTCTCTCTCTCTCTCTCTTTCTCTCTCTCCCTTTCTCTCTCTTCCTCGCTCTTTCTCTCTTTCTCTCGGTCCCTCAAGAGAGTAAAATGCAATTTAAACGTAGCACGATACTCGAATTGCGATCTCCGAAAGCTCGAAGGGAGTGTCGAAAGCAGTTATTATTCAATACGCGGTTCAGCCTTACGTTTTCCGTAATCATCGCCTTATCTAAAATTTATCACTTTCGCTCTCCAGTCTGTCTTCGCTATACAAACAATTCCGTGGCTGTGAGTAATCTCGCGAAAATTCAGGACTGCTTTACCGATCGAAAGATCCACCCTAGATCATACTGAAAGATCATACGAAAGATCCACCCTAGATCATACTGAGTCTTTGGGATTTCTTTTCAATTTTTTTACAACGGATTGGCGCAAACTTAACTTTTGTAAACATTCAGAAAAAGTTCAGAAAAGAAAAGACCCCCATCGCGCCCATCGTAAACCATATATATTCAATATTGAACTATCAAGATTTGATGAAAGAGGACGAATCTTGGACGGCGAATGAAGAGCATTGCTGCCAACGTCAATGTCTGCTAAATCGCCGTATTTCGGCAATACTTAATATTACTTACTTGTAATAATAAATAATCGTGACATAAAAATGAATCGGCATAATAATAAATTACTCAGAATTTCATTCCGAGTTGCGTAAAACATTTGCCGACGTAGTTTTTTTCATAATTATCGATAATGCTATCCTTTTTCAAGCTGGTAGGAACACAAAAGTTTACTTTATTTACGTAATAAAAATGTGAAATGCATAATTTTCCCCTTTATTTACTTATTTTATGAAAATTAGCATGTACAGAATAAATCTATACCTCGCATGGTATGTGTTTCTTTGGGGTTCATTAAATTGAAAGTTCATAGCCGTCATTCGACTCCGTTGGTGTGCAATCTTGCGACCATGCTTCCTCGAATCTCCCCAATGATCCCCAATGCTTAGGCCGCGATTTGATAACGGCAAGCACCAAGTAAGTATTTTTTTTTAAATATCAATATAACATTTTTTTAATTAAAAAAATATCAAGATATGATATTATTGTTAAAAAAATATATTAAAAAAAAAAGTTTTATTGAAAAAAATAAAATACAATACAAAATTAAACGAAAAAAGGATACAATTTACAATAGTTGTGACAAACTTTTAAGTCGATGGGACCAAAGTCCTTTTTTTAAACCAGATAAGTGAATCGTTTGGAAGGGACCGCGCCCTCTTCCGGAATGGCAGGGCGTCGAAACGCATGAGGGAGAATAGACGACGGCGTCGATAGAGGTCGCTGCAGGAGGAGTCTCAAAGACAGAATGCACGGGGCGTCCTCGGTAAACGTAGAGAAATTCTATTCGTCGTAAAATTGCAGAGGTGACGCGGGGTCGGAAGCGAGGACCTTAATGAATTCCCCTTCTCTCTCGAATAAATATTTAACGTGAGAGCAGCACCCGCTGATTTACTTTACGCCGCCCTCTCTCTCTCTTTCTCTCTTTCTCTCTCGTTCTTCATCTCCATGTCTCTCCTACTCCCACACGAACCTGAAAACGTCGTGTGCTTTCAGCTATCTAGGAGGAAAGCCTGTGCACATTTTCGCCCAACCACATCTGCATACACTTATAGCTCGCATAGACATACAAATGTGCATGAAGTCGCGAGCAGGAAGAGCGCGGAGCTCGTATGATTAAATACTTGACGTAACGTAAATTGCACTATTTTGTTTGCCAGTGGTCCACCTATGTACGATTCCTTTTACCGCGCTAGGAGAATTGCGGTTGAAGCTACGCCGATTCGTGTACCTTTTATGAAATTTCGACCGGTCGGCGTGCAACTTTCCGAGGCTAATGGACGATCTTACGGGAATTCCGAGTGAACGGATTTCAACGTTCTTAACATTTTTTTATCAGTTGGTACATTTGATAATTTTACTTTAAAGGAACTTTATAGAGACCTTATAGGAACTTTGTAGGAACTTTATCGGAACTTTATAGGAACTTGATAGAAATTTTATCGGAACTTTATAGGAACTTTGTAGGAAGTTTATAGGACCTTTATAGGAACTTTATAGGAACTTTATAAGAAGTGCATGTGAAGGATTCATGGCTGCCCTGCGGATTTTAACGCTCTTTTAAATTCTTCATTTCCATTAGTTGGCATGTTTAATAATTACACTTCATAAGATCGCCATAGGAACTTTATAAGAAGTCCGGTAAGAGACATGGAACGGGGGAAAATATCTTCATTTGCAGGTTTCATTGGTGCCCTGCGTGCTCGATAATTTGTCATAAAAAAGGAAAAAAGAAAAAAAACGGGACGAACGCATCCTACATACTTGGTGAAAAAAAATAATAATAATATTGAAAATTTTTCAATAATACCGGGAGGCAGCGTTTTGCTGAATGGAAAGACAAAATCAAATTAACTGGAGCAGTGAAAAAAAAATTACCGGAAAATGACGCAGTCGCGGTGAAAAATCTCCGGAGAATTCTTAAGCACTCGCCCTCGGCGCTCTGTCAGAGAACGCAATTACGTAAGTCTATTTATTTGCGAATAATTCGCGTTGTGCGTATGGAAAAAAAAAACATTCCCTGGGCCACGAGCGTTTCCGGCTGCGGACCAAGTGCAAGCTCACACTGAGCATGTTTCGTGTACTACGTTTCTGTAGAGAGGGAGAGAGACAGAAAATGAAATCCATATAGACCATCCGACAACCACTCGAACTTCCACACTGTTCTCGTCATCGCCCATGCGGCCAGATACTCTTCCATGCTAGCGCGCTTAATTCATGCATTAATTACCCTCCCATTGGCTGAAGAGAAAAATGTCCCCTGTCGCGGTACGTACGGATCGTACAATTTTATTGTAATGTCCGCGAGCGCGTAACGGCATCGAGAATGCAAAACCGATTAGGTTATAAAAAACCCCATGGGAATTTTAATTACATTTCCATCGCTACCTCTCGTGTAAATTGCTCCATCTGCTTTGCAACTCTCTCTCTCTCCCTCTCTCTCTCTCTCTCTCTCTCTCTTTCTCTCTCTCTCCCTTGCACGTAGCTCGTCTATCACTAAAATTCGCATTCAGCATTTATTTTTCATTAACACTCTCGGTGTAGCTCCCAATGTGAAATTAATTTTTGATATTTCCCCATGTACCCCATTTACTTGACTCAGACAATAAAAATCACTCCGTTAAAACGAACTATGTACAGTATATTCTCCAGCAATTGGAACGCCAAATAAAAATGGTTTTCTCTTTCTCCATGTAAATCAAAAACAGACCGTCTATATGAGGCTGCAATCCTTCTCGACTTCACAAGTCTGACCACACAGAAACTTTTCTACTAGCACGCGATATTTTTTTCCCCCTCGTGTATCCTTCGATATTTTTTTCCCCTCCGTGGGAAAATAAATAAAAAAATTAATGAAATAAAAACCGTGACAGGCATCCCCGATGAACATGTTGCCATAATTACGATTTATTTTTCGATTATTTCTTGATTAAACTCGAAAAGATAACATTTGGTTGCCGATAAAAAATTGACGAACACAAAGTGAGTATGGGATTAAAATTCAATTAAAGAGTAAAGCCCTCTTCGCGATCAAATTTTTCTTAAACGATAAAAAAATGTTAATAAAAAAAACGCCTCTACTCCATCAAAAAATGAAGTGTGCTCTGGTTTAACTGCTGTATCACCAATTATTCTCTTTCGTCTGTTCTGTACATCCTCCTTTTTTATTTTTCCGTAGGGCCATTTATTCTACGATATAAACGCAAAACCCGCGCCCAACCGAACGGATTGATGTACTTTCGTATCTCGTATAAAATAAATGTTTGTGAATCTAGTTTCTCATAACTGTATTGCGCTTTCTCATCTCCGGGCAACCCGTGGGACAGCTTGGTCCAGAACAATCCCATGAGAATCGGAACGTTCTACACTGTAAACGTGCATAAATGGACGTTCCGTGCCAATTTGAGAATTCGAAAGCCGATCGAAACACTAAATAGAAAGACGAAAAATCACACTTTTGCGGAATAAACATTCTCCAGTGTCGTAAATCAGCCTACTGTGAATCGCGAAGCAGCTTTTGTGGTTGTGCAAATTCAACCTCTTGTACTTGTCAATTCGGTTCGCCGGAGGTTTTCGGTTGCGAAGTTAAGTTTGCATCGACATATCGACACGTCTAACGGACCGAGTTTGAGGCAGCCTACAGGATATTATTCGTGATTGCTTTTTTTTTCCAATAGCCAATCGTCTCGCCGTCATAAATAACCGTCTTTTATCTAGGTCGTATTATAGTCAATACCTCTTGGTGGACACTCGTCTCGGTGTTCCAAGTGACATTTGGTATTGTGTCCACAGTTCATTTTTATTCGTGTCGTCGAGCGTCTGTGACATATGGAGAGGCAGATCGAGGAATGAAGAATCAGACACGGAGCAAGAGAGAGCGAGAGAGAGAGAGAGAGTCAATGAAAAATATTTGCAATTCTGAGAGTCTTAAGGGGTTATGCCTAGTTGTAAAAGTCGAAAAGTCGCTGCTTTCAAAACCAATATATTTTGACAGTACATCAGCTTATGAACGATCCCTTAAAATTTCGAGGGATCATAATTGACCGATTTATAGGCTGCTATGTTGACGCCCGTTCGAAACTTCAAACGCCTTTTTCTCGAAAATACGTTTTCAAAGTCGATGAGAAAAATGTCTCGAAAACTACTGCATCGATCTTCCTAACATTTTTAGGGCTTTTCCTCCATGTAAAAATATAGTACTTGATCGAACAATTCTTTTTTCGATGTATACTTTCGACTTAATGAACGAAATATGCCCATATTTCCGAAAATTCAAAACTCTTTGAATACGCGCTCTTTTTTAAATTTAATATTTCGGAAATTCCTTCGATTGATCGTAGGATAAACTAATATAGTCACGAAATCTGTTTGATTTTTCAATATAAATAACCTGGTTTAGAAGGCTCACCGCAAAAGACTTTTTCGAGAGGTGCTTCCCGGACATCGTCTGTAAATCGATCATAATTAAATGTTTTTACACAAAAGAATTACAGAGTGTTCTTCAGATGATACTTTTTCACCTGCCTAATTTTTGTAGAAATTTATGGTCACGATTTTCTAAAAAAATCCCAAAAACGAGTTGTTTTCGACTATTACAACTAGGCACAACCCGTTACATTAGATACGGAAAGCGCTTTCGAAAAATAGAAATGTTCTCAATGTATTTCAAGGCACTGTAGTTGCTTCCAAAGAGCCGCTACTCGCGTTATTTCTTACTGCAACAATGACGAATATATATATATATATATATATATATATATATATATTTATTTATTTATTTATTTATTTATTTATTCCAAAAAGCCAAAATAACAATGTTTCCTTCACAATGAGAAATAAAGTTCGAAATATTTGTTTTTTTGCGAATATTCTAAACCGAGACGTTAATTATAGCAAACAATTAACATTCATCCTTGAACAAAAGGAGAGACGACCTCGCTATTGAATAAACAGAAAGAGGTGAACAAATATTCAAATAATTTGCATTTACAACAATAATAACAACTTTGAGCGTATGGGTATTTAAAAATCTCCCTTGCGCTCCTGCCGGAAAGCCTCAGGGGAAAAAAGTGCACGATCAATGAAACTGTGAAAACTCTACAGGAAAAAAAGGAGGAGTAACTATAAGGAAACTTTTCTTTTTCGTTCCAAGCATTTTCGCAGCCTCGCATGAGAAGAATTTCCCTCATTCTACTTCCCTCTCGGGGTCTGAGAGAATACCGAATCGTCTCTTTGTCCGCCGCACTATATAGAAGGTTGCGAAGGAGAGAAAGAGAGGGGAGAGGGAGAGAGAGACAGAGAGAGAGAGAGAGAGAGAGAGAGAGAGAGAGAGAGAGGGATGGAGGGAGGGAGGGAGAAAGGGACAGAGTGAAGAAAAAAGCAATCCGAGTACAATAGGAAAGTCCAGCTTCCGAAGTCAAAGCACGAATGGTCCGTCGCTCGGTGCGCACTCTTTTTTTTGTTGCCATTCGAGAAGAATAATTCGACAATCGCGTGTGCTAAAAATTCCGTGAGTGTTTTACCGTCGCACATACGGGGAAAAACGGCTGCAGTCCCAAAGACTCCGCGTCATCGTCGTACTTTTCCAAGAGTCGAAAAGTCGAGAACCGCGAAATGGTCGACTTACAAGGAAAGGTTGCGGGTCGATCTCTCCGATTTCGATGAAATTTGGCATGCTTGTAGAATGGGTAAAAATAGGCGCCACACATTTTCGTTATATCTGCGGAACCCGATTTTTAAGAGTTGAAACGCATCCTCGAAAATAGGGGTGTTTTTCGTTTTTCGTCGATAACGGTTTAACGGTACGAGATATAAAAAAATATCAAATTGCAACAATGTTTATTTTTTCGCGTACTATACATTGGAGATGAGAACGATAACGTTATCGACGAAAAACAAAAAACACCCGTATCTTCGAGGGTGCGTTTCCACTCCTTGAAAATCGGGCTCCGCAGATATAAAAAAATACGTGTCGCCTATTCTTACCCATTCTACAAGCATGCGAAATTTCATCGAAATCGGAGAGATCGACCTCGCAACCTTTCCTCGTACGATCGGAAATTGCATTGCGCCATTGAATGCATCAGCTCTATCCGTTTGTTTTTCTCGGTCGTCAAATCAAGCCTTTTGCAAGGTAGTCTTCCTCGCCGATCTTTCTTTCAACGTGAAACACCTTAAATAATTCATGTAGACAAGAGGCTTCGCCGTAGTAGTTTTCCGGATTGACGCGAGTCCTCTTGTCTCGAGGCACTCCATTAAAAGTTTCGTCGCTCCACCTCGCTAACTTGATCTTTCTCCTTGCGCTCTGTAAAACACGTTCTTCCGCACAAGCGCTCGCGTCATCGCCCACTGTATGGCAGAGCTCTTTCCTGCCCAGAACTTCCGGTTGACACTCCCAGAGCTCTCTTACGCGTTGTCGACTCTACATTTATCTCTTCGTTCCCGTCTCTGTCATTGGATGGTACATTTATATTTTTATATCTGGAAAAAGACCATTTTGGAGACATTGGACTTTGAGAACCGTCCTCGAAACAACGGAATGTGCTGAAAAGCTACATTGCGCTGGTTTAACGAATTTTTAAAATCTTTTCCCTATATGATTTTTAATGGTTTTTCATGCCGTTTTCGAAAAAAAAATTAATATTTGCCAGAAAAAATGAGCATTATGGTAAGAAAATTATATTCTATTTTGAGCGCGACAGAAGGAGATAATTAAGTTCCAAGTGAGAGGTGGATAAATGGAATCTAATTCCGTTAGAAACATTTTTTAAAGTTTTCTTCTGGGAAACAGTTGGGAAAAAGATACGCATTTTTTTTACACAAAAGTACATTTATTGAGAGCCATTAAAAAACAATCACCGAAAAATACTGAACAATAACAAAAACACGGCCGCTGGCAGATGATGAAATTTTTTCCGCGATGTTTTGCGGTGGACACTTTCCAGCTTAAGCAGTCTAATTAAAATCTAAAAACCAAACGGGTTATTCATGTTAACAATAATTACGAGTCGTTGACGATCGTCGATTATTTAAATAATTTTTTTCAACAATGTGGCGACGAATTGAAAATCGAGCATACAATATATATGAAAAAAGGTGTCATTTTTAAGTAACGATAAACATAAAATATCGATTTTTAAAAAGTGAGATTGTCAACGGCAATCGAGATACTTTATTTACTGACTTTAAAAACAGTATCATTTGCCGGCGTCCATGTTTTTGCTGTTTGAATTTTTCGGTGATTCTTATAATAGGCCCTCGATATGTTTACTTTTGTCGTAGAAAAATGCGTTTTTTTTCATCAATCGATTCCCAGAATGTTCTTCGGAATATGGGTATTTTTTTCACGTCTCTGGGGAGATATAGCCTAGGGTGGCACAATTTTGAGATTATTTTTTTCCCTTTTTGTCGCCATCCAATTATCTTCTACAAAGAAAAAAAAATCGCCAAGGCTGGAAGCCGTAAAAAAATATTTAGAGGTCATTCAAGCCTTCCAAAGATCCAAATTTTCATTAATAAATCGATTTTTTTGTCTTGTTCGTCTACGTCTCACCGATTAATTTTACGCTTTATAATTTTTTAATTAACCTCGCGAAAACTCTAGCCAGCGAATAAATATTTGGTGGTCGCTCGAGAACTTCGAAATTTCCAATTTTCGAAATTTTTTCTACTCTTCTCACTCATAAATTTAACGTTTCGTAAAATTTTCAAAACAATCAATCCTTTTTCTTTAGAAACAGATTTTTCAAATTTACCTCACACTTCTACCCCAAGAATTATCATCTTCGTTCTCGTAAAATAATTCTTTAAAGCTCTTGCCCGTAAACAAAATGATAGGTCGTTTTATTCGTACAACTGAAATGGCAGCTGTTTTCGGCGCACCGTAATGCGTCCCACAGTTGGTTTCGTTAGTTAAACTGCGAACCAATCGTCGTGGTACTCTGTGACGAGCGAAGCAACAATAGAATAAAACACAATTACACGTATCGTTCAATTGGTGTTTGTTATAAATTATTATAACAAATTATTCAGAAATGTAACACTTCGTTGTTTATTTTATCTTTATGCTAGGAGGTATTGCATGCTAGATTTATTTTTTGGCGAAAATTCTGAATTTGGAAAAACTCGAGCGACCACTAAATATTCATTGGCCGGCTAGAGCTTCCCCTTAAAAGGCCTTAGAAGCCATTAAATAAAACCATTAAATATCATACTTTAGGTAGAACAATATTACCCAATATCCAAAATGCCAAGTCCCTTTACATTCGCTTTCGCGTTCCTGCATTTATTAACCAACTGGCATGAACAATTGTTAAATATTAGTCAACTAACTTACTTTTTGCCAAAATAAAATAATTAACTTTGTCTTTTAATTCGTTGATTGCCGAGGAATTTTTGACCCAATTAAAACAAAATGAAATTCATTTTGTTCTTTTGCTCTTTATTGCACTGAATTTCTTCTCTTTTCTACAGAAGCTCGAATGTACTTTGTTTATTAACTGTTAAATGCAGATTCTTGGGGTCGAGCAGTCGGTCACTAGGTACATAATACGTGTACGTGGGTCGTAATATTTCTTTTCACATCAGGTAGATAAAATGGGTGTACCAGAATGGCTAGAGAGGAAAAGTAAAAGAGAGAAAGAACGAAAAACGAGCGAGCGAGAAAGGATTACTGCGGTAAGTTGACACGGAATATCTCGAAAACAATTCTCTCTTTTTCCTTCTCCCTTGTGGCAGAATAATGTTAGTTCGGTGTCATTTGGGCGACACGAGGGACGCACGAGAGTCGACGGAATACGAAAAGGGGTGGATGTAGTAAAAGGTATTTTAAAAAAAGCATCGAATTTCTCCACTGGCAAAAATACAACGATCCCCCGCTACTGTTATGTAGCATGTAAAAAATAAGAAAATCGATGGTCGAAATGCTCGTCCTGGCTAGGGATTCCTCACTGGGAAAGTTTCACGAAAAATGTATCGTTGAAAATGAAGCATAGAATTTCCGTATTTCTTTTGTTTCTTCGATTGTGGCAACGGTACACTCCGTGTTCGTTCCGCGAGCTTGAACGGAACTTCCGGACGATCATTTCCGATTTTCCTTCACTCGCAAGAATCACGAGGAAAAATGGAAGGACCTCGCCTTCTCGGCCACTGCCACTCTCCCTCTCTCGATATATCTCTCTCTGCTATTTTCTCCTGTTCTGGATTTTTCTCGCAGGATATCCATCTTAATCTAATATTGTGGGAAAAGCGAAAGGTCGCCGAGAGCACGGTTCAACGCCCCTCGTTTCGTCCTAAGTACAGCGTTTGTATCGATGACATCAATTGGTCCCTCAGCTACACATTCTAGACCGAAACATCCGATCAGCAGAATTTACATCATCCGAATCACATTGATTATTCCATTCGTCGTCAATATTTAACCAATAACTCACGAATGGTCGCAACACGTTTTCATATTCTGATAAATGACTTTATGATCCAAAGTTCCATAGTCAATCAAATATTACCATGGGGATTATGTGAATTGATTGCAGAATGAATTCCGCATTATAAACAGCTCATCTCAAATACCGGAGATTTCTCAAATTTGTCTCATTCGCAATGAAGATACATCATAGTCGTTCAGTGATGACACGTTCGTAAGAAAACACGAGTTTTCTCAGAAACGTGTGATAGGCGGGAGGGTCGAAAGGGGTGGAGTACGGATTTGCGCAGGCTGGACAAAGGAATTGTTCCCTAGTGGAGATGGCCAGCTCTATCAGGCTAGGTGAGTTTCACGAGAAGCTTTATCGAGCTGAGTCGTCTTATCGGACCACGGCGACAGGCTTTAGCTGGGTAATACCGTCTAGGATGATCTCACCCAATCCTGAAGACGATAAGGATGGCGTTTATACACACGCATACATATACATACATCTAATATAAATCGAATACTTTGGTGAGCATCTCCTTGAAAAGACGAGCAGCATGTAATGAAGGAAGTTTCGCTACGTCACAGCACAACGATTTGCAAGTTGATCTTGATTTAACTTCCAAATTGCTCGAGGCGCTATATGTGTTCCTTCACGGCTCACCCTCCATTCCTTTTTCCCGTTGGGCTTTTCCTCGCATAATTGTATCTGTCTCATTTATTACCTTCGACAGTCTTCAGGCTCCAAGTATCTTGAATAAGTGGATCATCTAATTCTCCGCTTACAACGCCCTGTGAATAAAAATATTTCTTTCGTGGACCTGAATATTTAACATTTACCTGATTTTCGTCTATAGTCAAGTAAAAATACGTCCCATTATACTGGTAACGTTTCAAGCCGAGTTAACGAAACTGTTAACGAAAAATTACGACTCTAAAAATCGTCTCAGTGATACGGCGCTTTATAGAGATGTCACGCTGGCCACATTTGTATCTAATAAATTATACGCACAATACTATGATACTTTTTTCTTGCCTCTCGACGCTCAGCTCCTGTTAAAGAAAATATTCTTCTTCTACGTAGCCGTTTTTTCGAAAAAAAACTCACCAAATGGCGGGTGTTAAAAAAACGTGTATTTTTGGTGTAATTTTTACTTATTTTCGAGGGTTTGAAAAAACTCAATTTCAAAACAGAAAAAACAGCTGCCTACAACGAAATATACTGCAATGGCGGAAATTGTCGTTTTCAGAATTGAAAATCGACAATTATAGCTAGAGTTATGATTCCGGCCAAGTTGTAAAAAAACGTGATTGAAAGTTTTAGTGTAAGTTAATCGTTGCGCTACCTGCTCTCGCTAAATCGTCTGTAACATGGTCAATTTCCAATTTTTTAACTTGAACATTTTTTCACATATTCTTGAATATTTTGAAAAAATGTTTAAAAAATATTAACCTTAAGATGGGCGTGGACTCAACGAACGTTAAGTTAGATCAGTAAAGTGCGGGTAAGGAGTGATAAGAAAGGGTTCAATGGGGGGGGGGGGGTAATGCGTAACAACCCGCAAGGGTATACGTTTGAACTCAGAAAAGAGTCAAAATCGTCGAAACGTTAATGCTGAAACATTCTCACTTCGCACGTAGAATGCCTTATAGACGTGTTTTCAAACTCCGAAGCCTTTGAATTTATAGCTTCTACGTGAATCACCGAGAAGAGTGCACCAAGAACCCCGGATACCCCTGGAGAATCGCGGTCTCACATACACAGGCACACAAGCACACAAACTTATTCAAATACACGCAATTCGTCGTCTTTTTTCCTTCTCGCGCAGCCCGCGCGCGCGTACTGCAATACTTAGCGTTGCCTCGTACGAGCGCTTCGTTTCACCTTTTCACGTCTCATCGCAACGGTTTCCCGCGATGTGAAAGCTTTTGAGTAAGCGAACCGAGCTGTACTTACCCTCGACATATATCCGGCAGCGAGCTCTAGAGACGTGGGCTGAAAGAAAAAAAAGTTCGTATGAGCCACGTATCTGTATGAAATATTGGAAGGAAAATCCATGCAGCATATATATATATATATATATATATATATTATATACATATATATTATAACATATATATTAAGTTTTGAAACGTTTGAACGCGTTAGGAGTTATTTTTGTAAATGAAGCATTATAAATATATGAAAGGTATTCCAAGTGTTTCCGAACAGCCTAAAAGCCTGACCGCTTTCAATCTTTTTCAAAGTTGGTGATGCTTTCGTATCATATATTTTGAATATGTGGCATTTTTTCAGATCTTTTTATCGGCTCGCTAACTCGGCTAACTCGGAGATAACATTTTACCCGTGATAAAATGTTAAATGATCGTATCGTAGTGATCTTTTCGTCGTACGAAAAAATGTCCTCTTCAAAAAAAGATGCGTTTTTCTATGAACTATTTTGAAAACAATTTTCAAAATTTTCCAAGTACTACAACACTAAAAAAAAAAAGAAAAACTTCAATTTTTCAATTTTTTAACCCCAATGACTAGGTTAGTCCTGCTAAAATTGACACTGCATTTTTCTTTTATTAGCGTAAAACAACATGTGCAAGTTTCATTCTGGGCTGGGCTTGCCTTCAGTTGATATCGTCGTTTTAAATATAATGGCAAATGGTTTTTGATCAATAACTCGGCAATGTACACATTTTAAGTAAAAATAGTAATGACTAAACTTGTAGAAAATCGAGTGCTCCACAACTTTGGTTATTATAGGTTTTCTCTACCGTCGATCTTTTTCGAATTAAACCTAAAAAAAGCGGCTATTGCATTATCTCGTTTATTTTTTACTTTAGGGCATAAACGAACATAAACAAACTTGTAGAGAATGAAATTCTAGACAATTTTTGTCTCTACCTTTTTTTCCCTAGAATCAATATTTAAGGTCGTACGCCAACGGTAAAAAAACGAGAAGCGTGAAAATATTTCGCGAACTATTCGCTCTTTTCGTTTACCTTTACTTTTCTTTTTTACTACTCGTTTACTTGTATACATATATATATATATATATATATCGGGAAGATCAATAACTTTGAAAGTTCAATAAAGTTATCGAAAACCCCGAGAGGACGCAGCATCAACACCTGGCGTTTGAATATATGTATATTTATTTTTTATTCCCAGACGGATGGCAGAACCAGCGCATTTTATTCGAAAGTCTTCGCGAATTCGCGGCACACATTTCCATGTTTGTCAAACGCGAGAAACCGGTGGTCAAAAATATTTTATCGATGGAATTAATCGATATTTGAAACAAAATTAAAAAATTGTGTATAAAATGAAAACGTAAGATTTGGTCGCCTCTTGAGCTGAATAATGTTTCGTTTACTGGAGACGAAACTTAAGAACGAATAAATCTTTCTCGATTGCGAGTAATCGCTACTTCCTTTTATTCTTCGCGACGAGCAGAGCATGAACAATTCCGGATACACAGGATTTATTTGCGAATATCGGGATGGGATCTACGCAGGAAGTTTCTAATCTTCGTACGAACGATAACGCAACGTACGTGACTTTGTGTCGAAGTGTCTCGGAGGAAGGTCTCGGCGTGTCCTTTTTAACGAGAGAGAGAGAGAGAGAGGAAGGCAAGGGGAAAGGGAGGGAGGGAGAGAAAGAGAGACAGGAAAAGATTCATGTCCGTTAACCGGAAGTCCAAGCTCATTTTTATGCATGGAAACTGTCGTTCTTCGGTGAGTATCGCTCTGCCTGCAGGAACTCGATTGCGCTCTTCTAACGTTGCAGCCAATATGAACTGAAAGGATACCAATATAAATGGGAACAGGATGCGTCAAACCAAAGTGTCAGTTTTTCCGTATTAAAACAGCAAGGCTTACAGTACTCGAAAAATATCGTAAAAAATGTCCAAATATAAAGCACTCTTTATTAATATTTACTATAATTGTAAAATATATAAATAAAAATCTCAAACAGCTAGATAAAATTTTCCAGAGGTCCTTCGATCATTTATTCTCCTTCTAACGCAGACAGTCCCGAAATGCGATACCAAAAGACGTTTATCGACAACCCTCTCGAATCGAAAAGCAACAATTTATAGGCGATTTCTCAAAAAAAAAATCGACCAGTCCTCAGACCTTTCACTCCCGAAGGGGGAAAGCTCGAAAAACGTTTCATCAGCAGTCTCTTGTGTCTTATCGATCATTAGGATACGTCACACTAAAATGATGAGCCACATTGATCAAATATTGTAAGCGTGCGGGGAATTTTGACATTTTACTCCTATCGACAATGGAGCCCTAATCACCCCAATCTGTCACATACACCCGCCCGTATACCGGGGTCCGGAAGCGTGACAGCCAACAGCAAAAAAAGAGCGCCACAGAGAAGAAACCGGAAAAAAAGTATATCGGGATGAAAAATGGCCGCGAGAGAGGGGGAGAGTCCCGCGGAATACATGCATATTGCTCCCAGGGGAGGGTACGATAACAGGAAGAAAAAAAGCTTGGCGTTCTTCGGCAAAGGGCTTCGTTCGATATGCTCATCCAATCTCTGAACGAAAAAAAAGTAAACGAAGCCCCAATAAGCTCGTGTCCGAATTGATCGAGAATCGATTGCGAAAATTTTGATATACAGTAGAACTTTGATTATCCGAATTTGTAGTTATCCGAAGACTTCGGCGCCGTATCCGAACGTCCAATTATCCTAACTCAATGATGGTATTTTTGTGCCAGTTAGGGTATCGCCGTAAGGTATACACCTTTTTTCTCTAATAAAGCTGTTTCCTAACACTTCGAGATACTTTCAAAATACATTATTGCCTATATGTAACTTCATACATCAGATCGTATATACATCGTATGTCCTTCCAGGACGTATTCCAGGACAAGAAACCGTCCTGGAATGGCTTGAAACCCGACCAGAAAATAGTCCCAGACATCTGCTGTTCTTAAAGCAAATTCGAGACTCAGCGGCAAAGAAACGCGCAACTACTGCGACAGCAGAAGAGTGATCATTATTTCAAGCCGCAATTGTGATTTAAGGAGTTACCCCTACTTGCGATTTTGAAAAAATCGATTATTTTATTGCATTTTTTTGAAGTATAAGTACCTGAGAATATGTCCTGAAAATTTCAAGTCGATCCGAAGAAAATTGACTGAGATATGAGCGTTGAAAGAGAAGAATCCCTGAATTGAAGAACTGAAATAGAAACTTCAAACGCGTTTTTCTCAAAATGGCATTTCTGAAGTCGGTGACCAAGATTACTCGAACACTAATGAACCGATCTTCTTGAAATTTTGCAGGCTTATTTAATACATAAAAATGTAGTCTTTAATCGTTCGATTTTTTTTTCGAAAA
The DNA here is from genome assembly GCA_951751655.1 of Ophion costatus. NCBI lineage: Eukaryota > Metazoa > Arthropoda > Insecta > Hymenoptera > Ichneumonidae > Ophion > Ophion costatus. Next base: position 30,695,090 of record OX632361.1, read on the forward strand.
AAATGGCCGTTTTATATAGCCAAAAAACGGCCGTTTTTTTTCGTTAAAATCGAACCATTAACTTTGACTGTCCGCCATTTTGTGAAAAGTGAATATTTTTTAAAATCCTTCGATTAAAGACTAGTTTATACTTATATTTGACTAAATCCAACCGCATTTTTTTTTCAGATGATCCACTTCGCCGCAATGTTGGTCACCGCAAACCGTGTATTCAAAAACATCATTTCATTGACGGCCATTTGCCACTAAACAATGTAATATTTTTCAATAAAAAAATTACCGAAAGTTCTTCAAGATGTGTTCTTTAAGATGGTATATTGATCGATTAAAAAAGTTTAGTAGTTTTCTCTAAAAAAATTCATGAAAAAGGCCTTTTTTGCGCTACAAGTGGGGGTAACGCGTTAACTGCATAAGTAGTGATATAAAAATTGAAACTTTCTTCATTGCTAATTGCTATCAAATAAAGAATGAGGGTCATTGGATTAATAATGAGAATTTTTGATACTATCTACATTATACCATTTGATTTTTCCGGAAATCCGAGATATATTTTCGTTTATCCGAATTTTTTATTATCCGAACGATGTCCAGTCCCAATTAGTTCGGATAATCGAGGTTCTACTGTAATTTCTCGTGATTTATCATCCAAGTCCTCCGTCGGACGTAACATCCTCTGTTGAGCAATTAACAGATCCTCCGGTGTAGCGGAAAATGGATTCCAGCGTCTCTTGTACGTCTCACGATACAGAATTCATTAAAGCGAATATAAATTAAGCTTCCCTTAAAATGAAGGAGAGGGCGGCAAAAACGCCCCTCCGCGATGTCTTCTACGGATTTGCGAGATGGTTTGGGAGAAAGGGTTTAGGAAGTTACAAGATCTACGATCCCTGCGGCATCTGAAAGACCAGAGAGGGTTGCGAAATCGGGGAGTGGCGCACGGGGATGCTGGGCGAGAGGGAAAGATAGAGGGGGAAGGGAGGGACCAGGAAGGGTGAGAACTCAGGAACCGTGTGACACATTAATCAGAAGAGGCATCGACCCAACGCCCCATTCCTCTATCTCCCATGTATATATATATACATATGTGTATGTGTTTGGGTGTGTCTATGTGTGGGTGTGTGTGTCACAAAGCGAAGAGCTCGATATATGTACTCTATGCGCGCGTTTTCCATCCCCAAAGCGCGAGCGAAAATACCGAGCGTCCAGCCACCCCTTTGGCTCGATTCAACTTCTTCCATTCCTTCGGGAATTGGGCCACCGGTTCCTGCATTACTGACTGAACACACATATATTCCTCAACGTATTTCTATAAGGGTTGCTCTCACCAAACCGCTACTTGAATATTTTTCCTTCCCTTTTATGTTTTTCATTGACGAGGGTTGCACAGTGAAAGAAAAACAACACTACTTTGTTTTTTTTTTATCACGCGTATGCTTTTCCTCATACGACTTTCCCACTTTGCAACCATTGGTGAAACCCTAACATTTTTCATATTCCATGAAGGAAATGAAATATTCGATCGGAGAACATTAAGATTGAGGGATTTTAGGGTTACGGATGTTTGTTTGGTACAAAAAAGGGAACGGTTAATAGGTTTATCCAAATTCCCATTTGCGGTCCAGCTATTGTTCGTATTTTGGCTTTGAATGCGAATAACGTATTTTCATGCACATTCAGCGATTTTTTAAATCGGAATTGAAGGTTTTAGGGGAAATTAATGGTGAATTTATACCTAAAGGGTATGGATACATCGATGGAAAGTTATGAGAAAATAAATATTAAAATTCCATAATTGTTTCGCATCTCGGCCAAAAAATGTGTATTTTCACTAAATCGCTGGTCGTTTGTTTATTGTCAAGATTTGAAACTCAGCTTCGCGCTTAGACTCTTCATGATCACTTGCTCTTCAAAATGCCGTTTGGAGCATCTATAGCTTCGATTGCTTTTCAATTTTTGGCAGAATTTCAAAGGCGGACCACCGATTTTCGCGAATTTTTCATACATACGCATTTGCCTCTTTTTCGACCATAATCGCGATGTCTCAATTAGTCTCCGCAAATCAAATAGGATCCCTGCTACATCTCTTTGAAATGCCAGGATTTTGACGATTTCAAAAAATGGCAAAAACGGTCGAAATTATTTTATTCACTTTTACACCACTTTAAGGGACCGCCCGATAGGAAATTTGCCGCCGATTACAAATATAACGGCATTATTTTCGAAAGCTCGAAATTACACCGGCTGAAGGCGAAAAAAACCTATTTCCATACATATTCGACTATTTTTAATAAAAATTGACGGCTTCGGGTAAAATAAATGGTTACTCGTATTCGGGAGGTGAAAATATTTCAGTGGGGAATAGAAAAATATTAAAAATTGACTAAATAATTGTCTAAAATAATTGTCCTCACTCAATTGCCGCTCTCTTTTTCTCCGTTTCGATTTAAGACTCTGCTCTGTGCGCATTTTCTTCCCAATCATTTGCTCTAAAAGTTGCTCCACGATTCGTCACCTACCATTATTTTTCGATTTTTGACAGCGTTTCAAATTCGGGACATTGATTTTACCATATTTTTCCACAACGCCCTTCATGACGACCCTGTTTCGTTCAATTTGATGCATCCTTTCAAATGTAGCGTAAGAGAAAGAAAAATAAAGTTAATTTCGTTATTCATTTATTTATTTATTTATATTCGTTATTTTCTTCTTTTTCCACCCTCAGTGGATTTTGCATCGCTTCACACTATACGAACTTACGTTTTTGTGTTACTGAAATTGGCGGACCGCTTATGAATGAACTTGCAAAATCACCCCTCGACATGCCTCACCCTAAAGGTTGATTTCACCCCCTGAAAACGTTTTTCCGCCGATGATAAAAACCTGTCTAAATTGAATTTCTTAAGTTTTTGATACTCCACCACATACATGAGTTCCACGAAAATCGAAGATCCAATGTGACGTTTCGCGTAAGACGCATCAGAATGTACACGGTGACGCAGTACCGGCGGGACGTACTTTGCAATATACGAGAAAACTTCTTTCGCCTCATCCCTCCCATTCGCCATTTGCGCGTTTTCCTCTTGGCTGTCCGCAAGAAAAACTGCTATTCTTCATCGTGCACGCGCGCGGCAATGACATTCTTGTTGCTCCGTCTTTTCCATCATACATTACGTTTACTCTCTGGCAGCGTCGCAAGAATCGATGCACCGTTTCCGTCCGCGCGCGTGTGTGCACGTGTGTGTGGGCATGCAGAAAAACGAACGAGCGGAGAGGATGAGGGCGTTGAGGTTATACGGGAACGAGCGAAACGAGAAAATGCAGGCGAGAGAGCTCAAGGAAATGGCTATTTTCTACTCTCCTCTACTGGCGAGGTCAACCAAATAAATATCACATTTTACAGTCACGCGGAGACGATCACGATGAAAAAGTACAAGTGACTCGGAAAACTACATAGAGCATAGGAATAAATGTCCGTGTTTGAATATCCATACATTCGATGAACCGAGTATTTACCACTCGTTTTACATATATACATATACATGTGTAAATATATCTTCGATGACCTCATCCTGATGCTAAAATAATCGACGTTATAAATTACGAAAGAATTTTCGGACCCTTTCTCGCCCTCGGTCTCAGAATAGCTGTAAATATTTATATATAGAAGAACGTTTTCCACAAGATCTTCGCTGAACGCGGTTTTTCAACAGGCTAAATTATTGATCAATTGCCACTCGAAAACTGTCTCGTAATGATGGAATTTTACAATAACTGCAAATGAAAAAAAAACTGAATGATTCTTGAAGAAAGATCCTTGTGTAGCGGAAGCCGTCGTCATTGTTGATGACCAGCTACTTTAATTGTTTCGCCATTAAATCATTTCGAATGTTTGCTTGTTGGAAATTTCTTCGAAATGTGTAATTAAGAATTTGAAGTGAAAGCTGCGCTATGAGTTGAATTGAAAACTACATCATAATTGAAATGAAATCAGAATTGAACATGAAATTAGAATTGGATATGAAATCAGAATTAAAAATGAAATCATAATTGAAAATGAAATCATAATTGAAAATGAAATCATAATTGAAAATGAAATCATAATTGAAAATGAAATCATAATTGAAAATGAAATCATAATTGAAAATGAAATCATAATTGAAAATGACATCATGATTAAAAATGAAATCATAATTGAAAATGAAAACAGAATTGAGAATAAAATCATAATTGAAAATGAAATCATAATTGAACATGAAGTAATAAAGTTTTCGACGAGAATAAATACCATATTATTGAAAAGTATACCTGCAAAATAATTTTTCGTTTGAAAATCTATTCACTAATAAATGTTCATAATCATTATTGCAGAAAAACAACAGTTTTTCGAAATTACCTTCAACAAGTATTAATACCGGAATAAATGTGTTCCCATAATTATCGATAGTCCGTACAACCGATGCAATACATTACATTCAATGGAGATGTTCGCTCTGTTATTTGTTTCACGCAGTATATGCGTCACGGTGGTCGTCCTTAACGTCCACTTCCGGTCGCCGCAGACCCACAAAATGGCGCCTTGGGTGAAGCGGGTCTTCATACACATTCTACCACGACTTCTAGTCATGCGAAGGCCTCAGTACAAATTTGAAACGAATCGGTGAGTTTTGTTCTGTTATGCGACAATCACAATGACCCTTTCATAACGCGTTTTCAATCTTGCACATGAATCGAAGAAATAAGTGATTACGCAAATTCCATTCTTCCCCTTATTATCTTCGGCAGATACAGTTCGGGCAGAGTTCTCATGAGAACAGTAAGGGGTAAAGAAAAAACTTGCTACTATCCTTATCATCCATCGAACCAGGAGGACCCTGACGAGCACCTCACTCCGAAAAGGTTTCACAGTCGCGTACAGTCGAAGGAAGATATTTCGCCTTCAAGGTAACATTCTTGACTTTTTTCAATTCCATTTTGAAAAATGACGTCCCAAAAGTTTTACAAACTCCATTCGCTTTCCATTCGTCTCTGTCAGCTCCTTAATTAAGAAATTACAAGGATGGCAATTCGTTATTAGCAATTAATTCTTAACTATTGCGAGATAAAAAATGTGTATCGAGTTGACAATTTTTTCCCTTAAGCCGGGCAACTTTTGTTCCTAAATGCAAAAAACTACGTGAACCATAGATTATTTGCACAAATGGAAAATTTACTCGCAAGTTCGTAACCTAACGATTAACTCGTGTATCAATTCTTTTTCGCAATGCAAAACACCCTTAGCCACATTTTTTTCACCCTTCCCTTATCGATCGCTTTTTTTATTGTTACCGCGTTTTTGCAGCTTAACGGACGGCGCGAGATTCGGCGGAAGTTGCCTAATACACGGACCACCCTTGCCACCGTTGCCTTTGCATCCCGAGTGCGACGATCTTGCCGGAGCTGCAGCAATAGAGGAGGTGAAGAGTCCGGTACTCCGAACACCGCCGGTCTTCTCACACTCCAACTGTCCGCCCGAGGTTCACAGATCTTGCATATGCGTACGTTTCATAGCCGAACACACGAAAATGCTCGAAGATTCCACAAAGGTAGGCAGAAATAAGGAAAACAAATATTTTTATTTATTTATATTTAATTAATATATTTAGTTTTACCATGCGTTATTGCAATCGTGGAATTTTAGGTGGCATGTGTATGTTCCACATTTACGAATTTATGGTCACACATTACCAATGGATATGTATATATATATATATATATATATACAGGGTGTCCCAGAACCGATGGTAGTCCCTGAAATGGGGGGTTGAGGGTGAAATTCTGAGTCGATTGATATAAGTATGTATGGGTCTCAGATCAACCCCTGAATTATTATTCATTTTCAAAGGCGAGCCAATCATTTTCAAAGGCGTCTGATGAGCCCGAGCGATACGCGCGTGGAGTGGTGGCTGGTGGTAGCACCGCACCTACCGGCACCACCTGATTGGCCCGCTTTTAAAAATTCATAATAATTCAGGGATTAATCTGAGACCCATACATACTTATATCAATCGATTCAAAATTTCATCCCCAACCTCCCATTTCAGGGACCTCCCGTCAGTTCGGGGACATCCTGTATATCTACATATTCCGGAACTTATTTTCGATCATTGATGGGGTCGGATCACTCTGGAATTGTTTGGGTTTACTCAAAATCAAATATTTAATATTTGTTTACTGGTTATAGATATGCATATTTTCATGGTGATTATTTGTGCAGTGGAAATTGAGTAAGAAAAACTGCTATTAATCGTATTTTTTAGAAAGATGCGTGCGATATACAATTTCAGCCAAAAATAACCGAAATTAAAAGCTTTGAAATATACATCCGAGATTGAAAGTAAATTCAGTAAGCCGTAGATCGAGCCTCAAATTTATGGTTAAAAGTGTTGTTTTTTTCATTGGTCATAATCCGTATTTGTTAATACTAAACTTGGTTAGGAAAACATCTTTTAGAGCGACTATACCGCGCCTCACAATCCCGCCGTTTTCAGGCTGCTCAAATGCTCATAACGTTGGCATAGAATTTGGTAAGGATGGACCTAACGAGAAACTGAGCAGAATTTGAACACGTTACTCTAAAATTGTATGATGAATGATTACAAATTTTTATTTCAAGTTTCTCTCGTACGTGTATTATCGACACAAAATCTAGAAGACAAGCAAATCAATTGGAAATTATATACAATAGTGGAATTAATTTTGGACACTTTTCAATTTTTTTTTTGACTTAGCATTTATTGATCATTTTTACGTTATAATCACTTATATTTTGTATTCTTATCGAAGTAAGCTTGTCAAGGTAAATATTAAGAAGTAACATTACAGTATCATTGGCAGCACAATATATTTTTTCCGCGTAAATAAAGAAGCTACTTTCTATTAAAATATTCCAGAATAAATTCCACTAGTGCATATATGAAATTATATCAAATTAACGTATGCAGTGCATCTTTAGTCAAGAATTATAATTATTTCTAAAATGATATGTAATATTATATAGAAAATCATAATTATTCATAAAACTATCATAAAATCATAATGAAGTTTAATTATAAATTATACTTCAACGATTCAATCCCAGATTTGATATACACGCTGGAAACAAAGAAAGTAAAAATCTTTATCGCTGGATAGAATTCCGGGGCCTCGACACTCCCATATTTACAGATTAAGGAAAAAAATACCATGTAACAGCCAAAAGTACTAATAAAACATACCCTAAGTCCCAAAAATGTTGAAGAAATCTTTCCTTCTTAAAAAAAAACATAAAAATCATCAATTTTTTTCCTCGCCCAAAGATATCTCCCCCCTTAACGTCTGCCACACAAGACGTTCGTGAAAATTGTTATAATTCTCGTCCATCCTGTAAACCCATGATTCGCGGCAAAATAAAACATAGAAGGTCTTTTCGAGCCTCTAGTTCTCACACAGTAAAAAAGATACGCATTGAAATCGCGTTACCGAAACGTCGTTCCGGTATCTTCATTCAAAAAAAGGTTTTGTTTTCCTTCGTCGAACTCGTACCATAAATTGTCGAAAAATTCGGTAAGTCGGATCTACCTTCTTCCCGTCTTTCAGGTGAAAGAAGATTGGAAATACGTCGCGATGGTGCTCGACAGGCTATTCCTCTGGATATTTACGCTGGCTGTGCTCGTGGGGACGGCCGGCATAATATTGCAAGCGCCGACATTGTACGACGACAGAGTTCCTATCGACAAGAAATTCAGCGAGTTCGCGACGACCACGGTCGTGCGATGTCCGCCACAGTAGTCTCCGCCCGAGCCCTGCACCGTAGAAAAAGACTAACCCTAGGTAACCTTCCCTAGGCGTTTCGTCCCAATTTCCATCGTCCCCCTTCACGCTACTGCCCACCCTCTCCGAGTAAGTGAGCACGAAAAAAAGCGATGAAAAAAAAAACAAAAAAAAATGGGAAAGAACAAACGAGATCTGTTTCCTCCCTCCCCCCCCCCCCCATGAGCAAAATTACGGTAAAAGGGCTCCGAATGTGAGTAACAACATTACAAAAAACATAACACGAAGGAACAAATCTCCGTGAAACGAGAAAGACGATAAATAAGAGAGATTGCGAAGAATAAAAAATGAAAAATGTGTGCAACTTTTATTTTCGATCGATTGAACGAATTTGACGTTTAAGACGTCAATTGTTTCACCGGTATATAAATCGAAGACTACTTGGCACGATGTATGTACGAGTGCCATACGTCATATGCGAGGAATTTGAAGTGAGAAAAATGAAAGAAAGCGATATGAACATTACAGAAAAATTGAACGAAAAAGAAAACCAAAACCGGATGAAAAATTATATACCTATACTAGTCTGTGCTCAAGTACTCGTAACAAAGCTGCCACTACTTAATTCGTTAAATTAACACGTAAAGCAACAGCGACTATAATTAACGGTACTGTAACATAAAACTTAGCAAACAAAAAACATAAGAATTAAAACGCGGAAAAGCATCCCCCGATCCCTTTGAGCGGAAAAGATCGGGAGGCTCGGCGATCAAGACACAAGTCGTTGTAAAATTGTGATTGGTAATTTTTTTCTAGCAAGGGTTGTAAAAGAGAGAGATAGAGGGAGAAATGGAGAGCCAGAGAATATTTCGGACATCGAGCACTTACCGATCTACCATAGACGATATAGAGTTATGTATATTAAAAAATATGTGTATATATATATATGCGTTTATATATATACACACGCTAATAACATATAATAAATTATATACGTATGTTTTATATACCCGGTACCCAGCCACAAGATTTACATGAATATATAACAGTCATCACGAAATAAATGGATGATTTTAGTCATATGAATGATTAAAATAAGAATGATAATTATAAAAAATAATGATAACGATAAAAAGAGCAACAATTGTTCTACCAGGAGATTAGCCGTACTGATTTTCAGAGATAAGCATAAAATCCATTTGCACATATGCGATAGAAACGCAATCGTTTAGCGCGTGCAGTGTCCTCGTCATATGTATAGAAAAGTCCGTATTGGTTGGGCTCGTGTTTTCCCTGTGCTCACGGATTTTCAAAATTTCTCGAATTTAAAAAGTGCCATTGACAGGGTTAACGATGAAAGCAGCTCAGCGAAACAGAAGATTCAAAAATGGTGGAGAATAAAGTGTAGAAAACGTAGTTTGTGTGAAGTAATTCTGGGAGCAGATTTTCGAGTATTTTGAAAAATTCCGGATATCGCGGAGGAAATAAAAAGTTCGGTTGACGTCACCCTATAAATATGAGATGGGCATAAACGACGAGCGGGTCTCTCGAATTCGCCTTGCACTATCGACAGTTCTTCCCGCTGGATTTCAATCCGAGACACCAATGGCAGTTGTTCGTTTTGTATTTGGGTTTGGGAGGCGAGTGTGGGTAAGATTCAGGATGACTAAGTTCGTTCTCGCGCTACAATGGTGTGAAAAAAATGTTCGTCGTGGATCTAGGGAAGGTTAACGTTGGGCTCGAACTTTTTTCGAGCCTCCACTCGGATCGTTGGCACACGTGAAAGAGACGACAATCTTACAACTTCGTCCTCGCAACTTTGGTTGAAATTTCATATTTTCCGTGAGTTTATTTCGTAAACGAAACGGTCAATCATTTTGTTTTACTTTTTAATTAAAATATATCTGCACGTTTCAGCGTAATATAAAAAAAAAGACGTCAGTAATTGATAAAGTTGCTTGGGCGTGAAGTGAAAACTGGCTGAGTATAAAATGTATTTCGTCAGAAACGGTGAAGTTCTTAGAAATTTACTAAAAAGTTCAACATTGCATCTCCTTTCATCCACTGTAAAGTTAAATTCCGTCGAAAGTAATGAATGAATAATAAATTCGTGCAAGAACTAGCTTAATCTACGATTAACCATTCGACTGCACACTGCCGTCACGAATCTCTGACTGCATGTGGGGTCGATCGGACCCCAGCCGTTTTTCAGATCGCTGTATTTCGGTAGATATGCATTTTTTCTGTAGAGACGTTTTTTGTAGTCAATGATCATTATTTTACGATCCAAAAATTTTGTTTTAAGAAAAACAAAAATTAAGTGCCCGAACTTTCGTACAAAGTGGGAAGTGCGTTGAAAAATACGTACTTGCATGAACAAAATCCCATTTTTTTTTCAAATATAAAGAGAAATCCTTTGAGTTTTTTAAAAGAAGGGAGGTTTGTACATACGAAAAAAAGACAGTGCCGACCGTCTTTCCAAAAAGTATATTTATTCGGAGGTTTGAATTTGAGTATTTTCGGGACAGTGAAAAATGGAAAAAATCGTCTCCTTCGGCAGATTAATTGTTGAAAACGTATATTTTCCACATTTTTTTACTTCAATGATTTATTATTATTGACATTTACCGCAATCGACGATTCGGTGCTCGTTGCACATAGCCCTCCTGCATAACGAACACTTGCTTTTGGTTTTATGATCGGCATTCTAAATACATAATTTATCATAGTAGCGTAAAATAAAAACTATGAGCATCTTCTATCGTAACTCACTTTCATGTAGTAAAAAAGCACCAAATTTCACCAGAAAAAATTTTTCTCTTTCACCGTACTACTGCATAAACGGGGTCGTCTCGACCCCAGGTCCTTTTTCGACAGCTGTCCTCGGTACACGGGCAGGATGTAGGATGGGTGCCGAGTGTCCACCTATAGAGCAGGAGTCGGGGAACATTCGAGCGCCGCACTGCGGCCGAATAGATTACCCGGCTTTGCGATGCAGTGCGTTGAAAAAAAAATTGGGGTCAAAACGACCCAGTGTGCAGTCGAAGGCTCAATCAACGTGACGAACGTCATCATTGTTCTTCTGCCCACCTGTTGATTTTCTCGCCGTGGCCGGAAGCTCGAAAGTTGAGCGGATATTCTGAAACTAAACCGACGTACACTCTATAACTTCGGAGGCTAAAAATGATCAATCTGCCATTGATACCCAAATGCGACGTGATAATGTTTTTACGATATCGGGACAGTGAACGAAGAATCTTTTTGTAAATAAAGTGAAATCCGGTAGCGAAGATTGTACAGAACGGGGATACGTGAGAAATTCGAGGGGCCGCTCGTTTATCCTAGCACTTATGCAGCCTGAGATCGATGTATTTGATTAAAAAAAGAAACTGCAAAAAAATGAACAAAAAAAGAACCGAAAAACTGAAGCAAAAAATCTCGTACGTCGGGTTATAAAAAAAGTAAAGTTTAAGCGACACGGTAAGCTAAGGTGAAGTAAAGCATACAAATTCTAAAACTGATAGTCGTAGGGCGTTGAACGGGCGACCCACGTTGTTCAATGCCGTTGTTAGTCCGTAGTTGATGTCACTGTCAGTCGTCTACGTTGATATTTTTCTAGCTAGACACACACAAATACACCGTCACACAGTTCATATGGTAATCAGGCATCATCGTCACCCGTGATACATGTGTATATACATATATACAATACTACATATGATATATGACATATTATATACATATAACGTATGTCGATGTGTAAATTGGTGTGGCGCCAAAGAAATTGATAATTTCCTTATCTCGTTGCTCCACAGATTTAAGCTACTCCAAAAAATGAATTCGTTACACCGGTATTTTTTCAATTCGAAAAATGTTTTTTCATTTAAGAATGTACAATTCTGATGCTCTGGCCAAATTTGTCTATTTTTATGGAAATTGCAGTGTTGTTACTGTTGTTGAAAAATTTTATAAGAGAAATCTCAAAGGCCGTGTAAACGTGGAGTTATACATTGTGTTGCATTTATTTTCACAGCAAGAGCGATGGTCAAATGTATTAAATAAATTAAAAACCTGATTTATTATAAATTAGTTGATTAAACACTTTCCGGTATATTTAAATTTATACACATGCATAAATACACACACACACACACATAAATATATATATATATACTTGTTAATGGAACTTGCTTAGTTATTTTTGTAGGGCGAAAAATAATGATTCTGTGGAACAAGGAATTACGAAGTTGTCAACTTTTTTCGCGACATCCCAGGGTAATGTATAAGTCTGTTTCCCCAGGCCTCGAAAAGTAAACCATAAACGATATTTTCGCGAATAACACGTCCGACATAATACCGAAAACATATGGTAAAAATAATAACCCTTTGATCTCGTAGGAAAACTGAGGTGAGGGGCCCCGGTCATCAATTATTACAATATCAGCCCACCGGAAACGATATTTTTTATTCAAAACCGGTGCAAATCACCGAAACTTTACAATATTGAAAAATCAACGAGCAGAGATTCGAACATCACTACTTTGTTCTACTACAGAAATCTGATATAGCAGTGTACAAGTTGTGGTAAAATTTTTTTTTTTTTCAATCCTGCCGGACTTTAGGCCGACCGTTGATAAGGCACGATAAGAGAGGGCCCTTCATCTCGGACAAACTACAGTCGAACATGTTGCCCAAAACACAGCGATCGCTGAAACAAACTAATTTCGAAAAATAATTGCGAAAGCATCGGCCCAATGACAAACAAAGAAGAAAAATGTCGCACAAGCAAATGTAGACGTGAATAATGTTAAAGAAACAATCGTAACGGAGCAATGAAAATCGTGTACGATAGACGTGATCTTATGTCGTAGCTGTGAATACATGAAGATGAATATTCAAGTTCATCGTTAAATTAATTAGAATAAGAGAAAACAAACCATAGTCGCACGTGTGATGCACAACTTACGTGATGGGCTGTAAATACTGTAGTTTACGTACATAAATACACAGATAAAAATATGATATGATACCTCTAGGGAGATTTTATGGACCCCATTAACCTACTGCCAGGAGAAAAAATCCACCGAAGCATCGTAAAGAGTTCGTGGTGTACGGTTGTTTCTTTTTTTTTTTCTTTCTGTCGAGCGCTTTGTGGCGTACATAAAACGATGCCATGCATGCGGAGGAAGTGAGTTCTGTTGTTTTTCAATCACGTAATGAATATTGTCCGGGATCATAGCTACATCAGCCTACGATAGGGATAGAATTTCGACATCATATACGTGGAAACGTGCCTTTTGGTGCATGCATGTATCGATAGAGGATCGAAAATAAACGCAGAGTTGCCAGAGACCGTTTTTTTACGAAGGGAATTCAATGGCAATTGAATTCGAACGATCGTCGATAGGTGGGCGAAATAAATGACAAAGAAAAAAATTAGAGTCCTTTTTGCTATACAATTACTCCTCCAGTCGATTGGAAAAAATCATAATTCGCCAATAAACCAATGGAGCTCCAATATTGCTACCTTCCGTCATTCGAGTTTACTAAATTCCATCTCGAATGAAAAATTCTCCAAAAATCAAAATTGAACAGTCGAAATTACCGAAAATGGCAAGAAAAATTCACCTCCCTGCAAAACCGCCGATATTCCATCTCAATGATTTTTCGAATGATAAAAAGTTCCGTTTGAAAATTTGGAAATCCATTTGCCCTCGTAAACTGTTGGCAGAGCTTTCGTGTGAATGAACGATCGTAATTACCTTCGTCGGAATGGCCTCTTTCGCGACTCTGCGCAGATAACATGTGAATAAGAAAATTGCATGAGAGATATGTCATATTTTTGTCCTGGCTTGAACTCTATCCTCGACGACAACGCATTAGTGATAATTCCACGTAAGAAAAATGGCGAATATTTTGCACCCGAAGGATATAAGCGCAAAGAACGACAAGGAAGCGAGACGTTTGGAAGAATAAAAAAAAAAACAATGGCAATATACGCACACGTCGTTTTGTATATTAGTCTGCACATACACACGAGTGAGCCGTAAATAAAATCGAAGAATGAAGTGCAACGTCTTTTTTTCGAATAGACACGTATGTAATAACGAGATTGAAAATATATATAGAGAAAAAGAATAATTCACGCATCTTTAGTCCGAGGGAACGACGGAGTGCGAATTATTTTATTGTGCTGTAAATAAACGTGTATATACATACGCAGCGTCCAGAGGGTCCGTACAGTGATATGGTGTAATAGTCGCTGGCATTTTTTACACTCAGAACCGACGACATTTCTCGGTCCGACGAAGCGAAAAAGACAAAGGTAAAAGAAGTCCAAAAAAACGTTTACCCATCACAATTCGAAAAGAGCAGGAAAAAATGTACATTCTTTTAAATTCGTTCTCATTCATCGTAGGCTTTATTCACTCTCACATTTTTTTCATCTACATAACACCTCAGGCACTCTCAACGTTTTTTTTTTTTTCAAATCCTTAGTAAATAATCAATGATTCACAATTAACGTAACATTAATAATAACAATAATAATAATCATGATTTTCATTGTCGATTCGTTCTTCCGGTGGGCCACCTTATCAAACATAGCAATTACGTGTAGGAGTGACGAAACGCACAGAAAAGCAAAAAAAAACGATTACATTCAGGTGGAGTGTCATTTTGCGCAGGAGGCAAACGCTATTTTGGGCACTTGTTCCCAGTGGCATCAACGTCATTGAGAGCAATGGCGAACCAACCGCACTGACACGATTGCATTGAAGTTTGCATCGTTGGACTGCAACGAAAATATACTTTCTTCATATTGCCGATTTTCTTCGGCACATTTAGACTACAACAATTGCTGAAACATTTTCGAGGATCGCTATTCAAAATCTACAACGAAAACCTGCAATAAAAGATTTTAGATGATAAAAATGAAGAGATCGAGAAAATCATGAAGAATTTTCGTTGCGTTCCAACGATAAAAACTTCAGTCCCATCACGATTATTGGTGAACTTTGCGAGTGTGTGAAAATTCGCGGTGAAGTGCCGCAACGCGATCCAAGAGGAGCACAAGAGAAAAACAAAGTATTCGCACAGCGAGCCCTCGCGAGAGGGTGGCAAATTTCGACGGGGTTTCGAGTATGGTCTGCGCGCATGGCCGAGGCACAAAGAGAAAGGGGAGAAAAAATTAGCAACAAGTAGACTCATCCGAACGAGATAACGATCATCGATAACGATGATGATAAGTTATTGTAAGGATACCGATGTGACGAAAATAAAAGAGAATAAAGAAATTATAAGGAATAAAGAACACACACACACACCACACTCACACACACGCACGTGCACACACACACACACACATAATAACCGTATAAGATCGTCGACAAGTCAAAATGGCGTACGAGATCAACGCGGGTAACGGATACTCGTTTAAGTTAATGAATATTTATCGTTAGGCACACAGTTATTATGTATATCTCGTGAAAATTTGTTAAATATGTATACTATATATTACAAAAGACGGAAATGAGGAACGAAGAAGAAACGTCCCGCGTTCCAATGGTAAATAACGAGAGAAGTGAGAAAAAAGAAAAGCCATTACTTGTTGCTTGGATTTTGTAATCATGCTTTTTGACAGAACGAAAAAAAAAAGCATAAAGAAAGAATAAAACTTGTTGTCGTAGAGAATTGTTTTGTTTCTGCGAGGCTGACCAATACTTCGAGGGACGCTTTTGGAAATCCATATTCGGCCGTTTGATGATTATTTTTTGCAATTAAAACGCGATTTTTTCCCCCCAGGGTTGATAAACTACGAACGTCAGATCCGCGAGTCATAGGGCTTATTCGAGCACGCATGATTTTTTGAGCGCGGATTTTTGGGGAGTTCGTTAACATGATCTGGGTAGATGAAATTTTGCGTTTGTGAGTGCAGATGAAAAGACCCGTTGGCCGCTGGAAATTTCTGATTGTGAGTTACAAAGTGCATCAACGAAAATGACTACGTATCGAGATCGGGAGTTTGTAGCATCTGCATCCCGGCAACCTGGAGGCTCGTTGTGTTGACCTCGGCTATCGGATTATCCGGAAGTGACGTTATAAATGATACGGAAGCGTTGGCCTTCGCCTCCAGCAGCCCTGTTACGTAGCCAACTTTCTTCAGACTCTCGTAATGTTTGGCCTTGAAACTCTGGAACTGAAGAAGAAAGAACTTCGGTTGATACTTCGTTCGAAATTTTTCTATGCTTATCCCAGGAAAAGGAGCTGTCAACTTCGCTTGGATAATCTTGGAAACTTTCATCGGATGGTCGAGCTTCGGAATATTAATAACTGAATTTTTCAAGCAATTTTTAAGGATTTTGCCCTTATGGTGGTTTGAGAGCTGATGGAGTCAATTTAAGGAATATTTTTTGATTGGCAATTATTTATATTGAAGAATTTATATATTTATAAATTTCTTTTTTTTATTTATATATATAAAATAAATATTTTTATTTATATATATAAAATTTATATATATAAAGAATTTGTATATTTATATTGAATTTATATTGAATTATTTATATTGACTTTCAAACAAATTTAAGTTGATTCTTTAAGGGTCAACACCACCATGTTAGGCCGAAAACTGAAGTGAGGGGCTCGAGTTTAATTTTGCAAAATTAATTAACTTTATTGTATGTTTACAGTGAGTACTTCAAAATATACGAAAAACAGTACAAGAAAAGGTTCCAGTTTATGTTCAATACAAACTGGCGATGGATTTCTTGTAATTTTTAATATTCGACCGGGAGCAGAAAATGAAAGTGTTTTTTAGCCCAAATAAAAAGTAGTAGAGAAGTACCAAAAATGTTTACGAAATATTCAACAATTTTGTTGCATTTGACATGAATAATATTATTTTTTCCAATGTAATGCGAGAGTACGGCAACTTTTCAGAAATATGTCATGCTCATCCGAGAAAAAGGAGCTTTCAACTTCGTTTCAATAATCTCGAAAACTTTGACCGGATGGTCGAGCTTCGGTATATTAATAACTTCATTTTTTCAGGCAATTTTAACCGATGTCCACCTCAATGCAGATTGAGAGCTGATGAAGTAAATTTGAGGGATTCTTTTTTAATTAGCAGTAATTTATATTTGGAATGACAGTGTTAGTAAAAAATTACGTTGTAAAACGAATACTTGGCTATAAATAGCGCTCTGAAAATGTACTTTTCAGAAAGGACTTCTTTCGAAGAAATTTAAGTTAGTTCTTCAACGGCCAACAACACCCTGTTGAGCCGAAAACTGAAGTCACGACTTCAGAGTTGAATTGTGCAAAATTAATGAACTTTGTTGGACATTTGCAGTGGGTGCTTCAAAATGTTACCAGAAAAAGTACAAAAGCAACGTTCCGATTTAATTGCAATACAAACTAGCGATGAATTTGTCCCAATATTAAAGTTTAGACCAGAAGCTGAAAACCAGTGTCTCTTGGGGTAGATATAAAATCGTATAGAAGTATCAAAGATTTTTACGAAATATTCAACAATGTTTTTGCATTTGACATTAAAAAAAAAATATATGTGTTTAAAAAATTGCAAGTGTGCGTCAGTTCTCAATAGTTCTCAATAGTGCGTCAGAAATCAATATTTTTTAAATTCCTCAAACTTTTCCGTTCTATATGTCTATGGAGAAAAGCTTCGATATTTTCTCCTGGTACCGATTCTAAAAATTGACAAAAATGAGAGAAAATCTTTTTAACAAATTGTACTCTCTCTGGAGTAAATTTTGATAAGCAAGTTATACATTTTTATGAATTGAAGAAGGAAACTTTAAATTTTTAGCTGAAAAAAGCTTTTCTAGCTCTCCATGCCAATTGTACCGTCTGGTCGATACTCACGTCTTCTATGTCCTTTTCGCCGGTGAAGCCAGTGCAGGATGCATCCAAGAAGGCCGTTACGATTCTGCAGGATTTGGGATACCTGTCGAAGCAAAGTTCATATCGCATGATTCGTTTTTGTGTCAAGTATTTCGAGTCACGAATAAATAAGCCGAGTGAGAAACCTTCGCGTAATGTTTTTCCAATTGCTCTGGACAAACTTGAGAGCGGTTTGCGCAGCGGGCGGATAAACGGAGAAGCTTTCAAGTATCACAAGAGCGTCATCCTCGTCGAAGCTCATGCTGTAAACGATCTCGTTGAGGACCCTGGACAAAGTATGAAAACGAGGAAACTTTATTGTCCTTCGTTTTTTATTTCCCCCTCACCCTTTATCCCCTTCAAATTCATTGGAAATAGCAATCGACCTCCGATATCGGAAGCGTGATAAGCGAGGGAGGAAGGCCGAAAGGAAAGTCAGAAAAAGGAGATTGCAAAAGGAGGAAAGAAATACTCACGCCTGTAGCATTGACGGCACTTGGAAACAAGCCAACGAGGATAACAGTACATTTCTCTCCTCCCTGTTTGTTACATTTCCAAACTTTTGTTCCCACCATTGCCAGCCCAGCTCGTTGTTTAATTTTGCAAAGGCGCACAGAAGACTCCCGTGAAGATAAGACGGTACGCTGAAAATCAAAAAAAAAAAAAAGACACGTGAACCCTTTCCGATGCATTGCAAATATTCATGGAAGGGTTGTTTTCTTTGCAAATAATGAACAAAATTACTCTTGCTTGATGGGCAAGCCTGGTGAACTTTCGAAGCCAGCGTAACTCCCCTTGGCCCATGTTAGATAAGCTGGATGATCGAACATGCAAGCCAACTGATGAGCAATCATCGTCAATCGTGGACCTTCGTTGACTTGCAAACCGGCTCGATCGAAGAGGCGCGAAACGAACTTCATCATGCGATCCTTCGAGAAAACAACTTTTAGCGCACGAACGACGAGATATAAATTACTTTTTTGTTGCTGTATCTCGTATTATCAGATTTCGAGACGACGAATTTTTAATCGCTGCAAAATGCTCGAGGTTGAGACAGAGGTATTTTTTTGAGCTTGAGACAGAGGTATTTTTTTCGAGATGAATAAACTAGTACAATAGCGCTTTTCCTGATACTCTGCTGCTTTTTCACTCGTTTGGTGGTCTTGAACATGGTTATTTTTTTTGCGATTTTCCTACTCTCGTAAACTCATCGTGTAGTTTTTTGCAATACGACAATTGGCGTTTCTTCTCACAAGGAACATAACTTATGTGACCGCTGTCGATTTTGCTGGAACTCATATATGTGATAAAGCATTGAAAACTATTGAACACGTTTTTTTTTAACTCCGAAAAAACGATTTTAAGAGGGAGAAATTATTCCTCGAAAAAAGGCGTGTCGAGGGGTGGTTTTGCAGTTTCACCCACAGCACCCCACCGATGTAAAAGAAACAAGCACCAAAATTCTTCTATCGTAAAGCGATGAAAAATCCACAATGGAAAAAATTGAAAAAAAATTAATTAAAGGGTGACACGCCTTATTTGAAGGGTTGTTTCCCCCCTTGAAAACGTTTTTCCGCAGATGAAAAAAAATACGTGTCTAATAGTTTTCAATGCTTTATCTCATATATGACTTTTAGTAAACCGAAGGCGGACACTTAACCCCTTCGTTGGCAGAGTGAATTCGACAAAAAGTGCCCAAAATGGCAGGACATTTTTTTTATCTTGAAAACTTGTACTCTGGGGTTTTCGAGGAGTGCTGATTACGAATCTGAACTCAAAATTCAGGAATTCACAGTGACGAACAAATATGGCGAATGAAAATACAAATAATACAGGTTGATTTATATGAAACTCGGTACTCAAGCTTCATATATTTCCACCTATTTATTGTATTACGATCCATGCCATTGAATTCACCATGAAAAATTCCTTCATTTTGAGTTCAGCATCACACTCAGTGTCCCTGAAAACCCCCGAGTACCAAAATTTATCCAAATCGAGCTGTTTTTTTGCGATTTCTTCCGCCCTCTTAGATCCGCCATTAAAATTTTTTGAATTTTTTGCTCAGATTCGTAATAAGTGACCTCGAAAATCCCGGAGTACCAATTTTTATCTAAAGCGAGTGAAAATGTTCAGTTTCGGTCCGCCATTATAGCGCCGCCATTTTGAATTTTCAAATTTAAAGTTCAGATTCGTAATAAGCCACCTTAAAACTCCCGGAGTACTAATTTTCACCTAAATCGAGTAAAGTTTTTCATTTTTGTCTTCCATATTGGCGCCGCCATTTTGATTTTCTAAATTTTGACTTCAAATTCGGATTCAGCGAGCCCAAAATCCCCCGAGTGAGGCTCCGATTTCAAATCAGAGCAAGTTAAATAGGGAAATAAAGGTTGACGCACTATTGCGTCAATGCCACACAGGGCACGGAATTATTTGGCGCACTACTGCGTCAATGCCACCGAAGGGGTTCAGTGATGTTCCTTGTCAGAGGGACTTTTCAGTTCCTTGACAGAGGGACTGAAAAATTATATTCTGATATTTTTCGCAAGGATAATCAGCTTTTTGTGAAGTAGTGCAATTTCGGCAAATATGTCTTTGCGGACTGTGGAGCTTAACCCTTCGTCTGCACACTTCCGCCACGAATCTCTGACTGCATGTGGGGTAGATCGGACCCCAAACGTTTTTCAGATCGTTGTACTTCGGAAAATTTCTTTTTTTCGAGACGTTCTTTGATGTCAATGATCCTCATTTTATGGCCCAAAATATGTTTTTTAAGAAAAACGAACATTAAGGTCCCAAACATTCGTTGGAAGTGGGAGATGCATTGAAAAATACGTACTTGAATGAAAAAAGTCATGGGGTCAAAACGACCTAGTGTGCAGTCGAAGGCTCATAATAACGAATGCCGAGGAAGAAAATTTCGATAAAAAAATTGAACACGTAAGAGTTGAAATGAAAGTTTGTTTTCACGACTGCACGTTGTCAAAAAATCGCCACAAGTATTTGCCAAATTGTTCGCCATCAGTGTATCTCAAGATTCTCCAAATACTCGGAACTTTCGCACACAGATACAAATCTTGAAATAAAATACTCATCCTGATCAATAATCACCTGGTATTCGAAATACTGAGGACTGTCGTACAGAACCAGATTTAATTTGATCGTGTGCTGCAACAGATACGTCCAAGGCTCTGGTTCTCGCTCCTTTTCCGATAGATAATCAATCACGTCAAAAACGAGGGAGTAAGGAATCGAACGGATGAAGCCAAGACTGAAGACGTCATCGATCAGCGCAGCTCTCGTTACAGCGGAAAATGTTTCGTGATTCTCACGTAAGGCTGCCGCGAGCAACTTCCAGTTTTGTTTATCGTAATTAACGCGATAATATCCTGAATTGCAATAAAAAAATTGCAATGGAATATGAACATAAATTTGCGGCATACGAAGTGTTTGGATTATTTTTTTGTCAATGATTTACCTGTTTTCGTTGGATTAAAGACCACCCAAGTTTGATTGCTCGTTCCATTAGCGACGACAGTTTCAAGATCGATTTTACTTTCCGTTTCATTTTTTATCCACTTCAACGTAGTTTTGGAATTTACACTGCTCACCCAAGTCAATGGTATGTGCCACAGTTGTTGACTTGTCTGCGAGGGCTTGTCGTAACTAAAGCGCGCCTGGAAACGATGGATTTGATATCGTCCGTTTTCCATACGTACATCGTACAAAATTTAAGCTAATCAGTGGAACGATATTTTCTATTTTCTATGTCATTTCCATTCAATATTATTTTATTTTTTATTCATTTAAAAATAAAAATTGTGAAAATAGAAAAATGAAGATAAAAACACATATATAATTGAGTTTGATCAATTATATATTAATTTTTATTTCACGTTTGTTGATCATTGAATTATATAATTAAATAGGAAATAAATGCAAAATAAATATTAACGTACTATCAATAATTTGATATGTTAAATTTATAATTTAAATGTAAAAATTGTTCTTGCGTGCAAAAGTGTATAAATTCGAATGTATACATTTAAAAACGCGGGTGTATTAATTTGAAAAAAACTAAAATCGGTACACAATTGATGTCAATTTTTTTCAAATTTACATATACATATGAGGTATTCCACGTGAATCCGGTCGACTTTTTCCCAGACCCCCGCCAATGCAATTTTTTTTAAATCTGATTCCATTGACTCTAAAAGACAACCTGAATTTTTTTTACATTTTTCGAAACAACTCTTAATAAAAAAAATTCCGAAAAAAACGCCCCGATTTAAAAATCTGAAAAAATTCCCAAAAATGCGTGATTATATGTAAAAATTTGCAAGCTATCACCTGCAAAGGAATTATGATTTTTTCATTAGCAGTCAAAACGTTCTGGTTTTAATTTCAATTAAAGTCGTATTCAGCACAGAAAAAATCATACTTCCACTGCGGGTGATAACTTGAAAATTTTTACATATAGACACGCATTTTTTGGAATTTTTTCAGATTTTTAAATCGGAGCGTCTTTTCGGAAACAAAAGTTTTTTGACTAAGGATTGTTTCGAAAAATGTAAAAAAAATGCAGGGTGTCTTGTAAGAGTCAATGGAATCAGATAAAAAAATCGAATTGGTGGGGGTCAGGGAAAAAGTCCACCGGATTCACGTGGAATACCTCATATGTATGTATGTATATATTTTTATATATAGATATGGGAGAAGGATGTTTCGAACCCCCTTAATATACGTAATATTAACTTCCACCGCAGCCAGTTAAAAATGTTCAAATAGATAGTTTATTTCATGGTCTGCAAGTCCGTGAAATTCTCTTTATATCAACATACTGATCTCCATCCAAAACTAATTTTCAATAAATCAAGGTTGACATAATACTGAACACTGGAAAAATCAGCGATTATAAAATCGATCCTCGAAGTAAAATATCATCAAAATTACTTTCCCCCATACATGCATAAAAGTCGAGCTACCTATATTTGCAAACACGCGGGAAACGTGCGTCTATAATTCTTGAATGTCATTGGTCTACTTTGCAAGTATCTTGTAAAATACAACATTGCATTTACATAAACGTAATTTCAGTATTTTCGAGCGCTCTGTTACCGGAGTGGAAGAGGGCACGATATATGGCTGTCTTCTCAAGAAATCAAAAGTATGTATCTTACTCGTGTATACCAGGCCTCACGTACGATGGGCATAAAATAGTAGACTCTTATCACAGATGTCAGATAAGCGTGCGTAGAATAACTTGCATATGTGTATCTATGTTTGCGTGTATATTTTAATCCTGACAGACGAGCAGTTGTGTAGCAAGCTGCACACACATTGCATATTGATTTAACAAAGTGAACATTGTATTTCACCTCGTCTGCATATTAATAAAAATTCGTACCCTGGGGGTTTTCGGGCTGATCATTTCGAAATGAACGTTACCGTTCTAAAATTAGAAATAAAATTCTACGAGTCAAGGCGCTCGTTGAATACGTAGCACGTACGGAGTAAGCTCGACCGAGAGAACTTCCGCAAAAAATGTATTCTAAGAGACAATTCGTATCGTCGTTTCGTATCGCTAAAAATGATCGTAGATACAGAGGCTCGTAGAATTTGATGAATTTAGAGACACTACAGTGACGCGTCTCAGGTATCAGAATAAGTCATTTATTTCAGGCAATATTGCTTTTGTGTATAGTATATTTTCACGTGCAAATATTGACCATAGAGTAATAGAAATACCTGATGCACAGTTGCCAATCCAGTTTCATAGTTTCTCGTGACAGTGACAACCGGATATCCGTTAGCCGTGCTCCATAGATTCATAATTTCCGGTAAATTACCACCACCTTCGGGCTGTTCATCGGCACTCGAATTTACGGTCATGGCTTTCCAGAAGGACGCGACATTCGCGTTACCACCAGACCTACCGAGCAACATCAATAGATATGAAGTATCGACTCGTGAGGTACGAAAACGCGTCTAGATGGAAGTTGCTTCAAATATGGCATTTCTGTCATTTAAATAATTCGTGTGCTACCAAGTCCTAATACCCACCACCTTGATACGAATGATCCGTATCCGGCACGAAATTCCATTGGCCTTAACGCGCCATGCAACATGCTAATCAGACATGCACCTACGGGTAAGCATTTTTTAAATCCTTATTGCAGTACGACGGGTAAGTTTGGTCGGGTCAAAATGTTTATATAAATATATAGGTATGCCTCAAAGCCAAAAAACAATTTCGTTCATTGATTTACGAAAATGGCTAGGTATATAATATCCTTCATCGAACGAACAGTTGGAGCAGGTAGCCTGACACTGACGTTTCGTTACGAAGGGAATGAATCATCGAACTTCAATTATTTGTACAGACATCATGCGAAGATTTCATGATCGAAATATGTGGTTGTGACTGATAGTCGTCGAGACTCATTTACACTTTGAAAAGTGGGTATATTTTCTTTCAACAGGATCGAAAAATGGTATCGTCTTGACGTTTACCCATCTCGTAAGCCTCCGATGTGTAAAGCGAGTTAATGTGTGTAGGATCGAGGCTCGATGCCAGAGATCTCGAGACGCTATACCCGGCAACCTCGAAAGCATCCGGTTGAACGTCCATCACAAAAGTGGAATGATTGAGTTCTGGACTTATCTACAACAGTGCGATTTCTCATTGAAAAATGTGTACAATGGCTGCTTAGCAAAATCAGCCGGCTCCTTCTATCCTTGCCTCGTTCACGAGACGATGCTGAAGATACAAGAGTGAACTTTCCAGTATCCAAAGATCGGAAGAACTCTGGCTGTTGATCAGCCCACCGAGCCATTGCGCGCCAATTAAGTTCAAGAGATTCATCAGAGCATATTCTTTCGTCACATTTGGCGAGTCACGCTTAACGTCGAACAGTGATGCCCTGCAAGCAGAAACTCCATTGTTATCTAGTCAACAAAAATTCTGTAGAGATATTGTAATTGCTACGAGTAATGAAATATCGATGGAGGTATTCGCAATGGATGGGCGAGCGTTTCAATTCCCGAATTGTACTCAAAGACATCAGCAGCAAACGATCCATGATCCATTTCATTGAAGGGTGCCAAAGTCCACATTATTCAACTGGTTTCTTCATTAAGAATGTTGAGTCCATATGAAACATGTTAATGTTAATTGTTCAATAAACGGCTTCTTAATCGTCATGAAATTTTTACACGACCTCCTGAATACTTCATGTAAAAACATACCAAATTTTCAGAATTCTATCATCATTACTTCAACCTCAGGGGTTGAAATAACAAATAATAAGAAAATTCTGAAAATTTCGTATGTTTTTGTATGAAGGATTTAAGAGGTCGTGTTAAAATTTCACGACGATTAGGAAACTCGTTATTAAAAAACTAAAATTTTGTTAAGAACGATTTTTAAACGAAATTTAAAAAAAATTGTTAATAAACTTCGTTTTGTTTCCGTTGCTTTCAGTATATTGTAGATATTACAAAATTGAGAGGTCATAAAAAAACTTATCGCAAAGTTACATCAGTTTCCATAAGACGGCATTTAATTTGTGAATGTTTATTGTTCAATAACGAACTTCCTAATTGTCGTGAAATTTTTACACGGCCTCTGAAATACTTTACACAAAAACATACCAAATTTTCAGAATTTTATTATCATTTGCGATTGGGGCTCAACATCCTTAAATTGTACCATCAGATGACCACATTCCTACGCACAATCGAAGTTAGACTGATAAAAATATTCAACCAATTGGGACTGGAAATTAATCAAGCTGCTCCTGAGTATCGGGCACGCGAGTACACATGGTTTTCGAGTTTCGAGTTTCGAGTTTCCATTGATTGTGCGCTTATTGGAAATTATAGATGCCGCATTTATTATCAGCAGTGATGGATGATGCGAGGCCGAGGCGCTAATTAATTAAGCCGCGTTCAATTTTAAACACGCCACTTTCACGGTGTTCCATATTGATTGGTGATGTTGAAGATTATAATGAACGAAATTGAGTGCTCACTGGATCGTAACGAGGCCGGGGTATGCAGAACTGTAGCCGCTGTGCCGCAAGCTGATTATGTCCAATTTTGGCAAGGTAAGATTCACGCTGAAGAGTTTGGCGAGGCTTTCAAAAACAGGCTCGATTTTGTCCATCAGATACTGTGCTGCACCTTGCTGCAAACCTTCACCCCAAAAATTAATCGTCGTATTTCGAACTACCTTAACGCCCAGGGGTTCGATTTTTTTCGTCGCCGTTACAGCAAGATTTTCCGGCGCAATTGGCGGTGTCTCTTCGAACGTGTCCATGACCCAATTGTTCAACCTTTGGAAATATTAATTGTTGTTAAACAAAGCATTTAAAAAATGCACTGTGTGGGTGGCCATCTTTGATGTCTTGTCTCATCCTAGATACGCAAATGAAAACTAACGTGGTGCATATTGTGCAATAAAAAATTGACGTAAATTTCGAGACTCTCATAACGATGCGTGAAAAAAATGATGCAATTGCATAATCGATGCGCATTCGCCGTCAGACATTTCTCACGTGAGATATACGAATAATGACTTACGACGCTTTGGTAATTTGCAACGGCATATTCGAGTAAACATTCATGGTCACCGGTCTGGGAAGCGTTAAAGAAAAACGAGCCTTCATTCTTACGTCATCGAAAGCAGGAAAGAAGTCTAGAAGCCTCGTAGGTCTCATACGACCGGCTGACATCCACCTTAAAAAAAAAAAATAATCACAATGAGTTAATATCCATATAACGATCCTTGGATCGTTCCGAAATTGCGACAAATTCACCAACGAAAAAAAAAAATTAATGTCTCACTTTACGCTACTGTTTTCGCTCGTGTTCGTGGCGTAAATGACGTAACCGTTAATTGGAACTTCGTACTCCATCGTCAAATGATATTCGCCCGATTTTATAGAATTTTCTGGATGGAGAATGAGAAATCCAGCTTGCTTGTCCATCTCGCTTTTGCTTATCGGAATTTCTCTAGTTTCGTTTTTAACGGGCAATTCCGTAGTGGAGGATTCCGGCGAAGGTGATGCAGTCGAAACAGGCGTCCCGGTTTCGTTGGTAGGAACTTGGGTAGTTTGTAATACCTGTTGGAATGTTTTGTAGCACTCGGGCCAGCGATTGGTTTTGCTCGATAATTAACTTATTACGTACCGAAGACGGAGCTGTGGTCTCTTGTAGTTTAGCGGCATGAGTTACTGATTCAGCGGACTCATTTTTCGAAGATGACGTAGATGCCAGAACTTCAACTGTTTCTGCAATAACAATTAGCATTTTATACGTTTGGTCATGAAGAGCAAGCCAATTATTTGTCCAATAAACTTGTCATGGCCTATGAATGTTTGGTCGATTAAGTATTTGCTATTCCATTGATAAATAGCACCAAAAATAAAATAAAAATAGCTACGAATTGATGATGATTTTTTAATTTTGACGATTTATATTAATCTATCATTAATTTACTATGATCGATTGATCACCATGATTATCATTGACACGTGATTAAAGTACCATTAACTTGTAGCTTGGTCCTTTCGGCTGTCAGATTGTCCGCTTTCGACGGTGAGGAACTGCTAACTATGGGTGTCTCATCAGTCGTAGCCAATCTTTTTCTTCTCGATTTAGTATCGTGAGTCTCTTTTACTGTTCCTGAGATCAGCGTTATCCTTGTTAAATTGACGTGTTTGGCGTTCAGTACAAGTTTTGACAAACTCGTGGTGCCGTTGTATCGGAAATCTATCGTGACATGACCCCGCAGTCGCGCGACTCTCTCGCCTTCGATAATCGGGGAAAGTTCGATCCGATAACGAGAAGGCGACACCGACTCGGAAAGTGAAAATTTGGAAGAAACAACCGGGTCGCAACCGACGTCACCGTCGATCAGTGCTAATGTATCATATACCTGTATGTTCAAAGGACATTTCAAAAAGTTGTTTATGTTTCCATTATCAGTGGTAGTCAGCGTACGAAATGAAATTAATGCTTCGCACTATGCCTTCCTATCGCTCGTGGGCATTAAAAATTCATTGCTAATTAAATATCGAACCGGTTGAGTCACTTTCGTAACTAAAAATCCAAAAGAAATTCGATTACACTGAAGTAAATTACGTTCGCGTACAAACATTTAGTTTCTTTAAGGCGGCATACTACTGTGACGGGGCAAAAAAATCGATTTTTGCATTTCCTCCAAGTATACATATTCAAGAATATGTAAAAAAAAATTAAAATATTCAAAGCTTACCAAGTTACAGACGATTCAGTGAGAACAGGTAGCGCAACGATTTACGTATAATAAAACTGTCAATCGCGTTTTCCTCGAACCGACTTATCTCGACCTGGCCGGAATCATAACTCTAGCTATAATTGTCCGATTTGCAATTTAGAAAAACCAAAATTTCCATAATTGCAGTAGCTTATGTTTTACATAGCCGGTTTATTAAATTAGTATGTTTTGAGCCCCCGAATGGACGTCAAAATTTCGCCAAAATTATAGTTTTTTTCCGACACCGACCGTTATGTGAAAATTGTGTTTTATTTCCTCGAAAAAAGGCAACGTACAACGAGGACTACACTCATATAGACTATAAACCTTTTTATTTTTATTTCTCAGACCAACCATTAGTCGACCTATCGATCCAGCCGTTGGACTACTTTTCTTATACTGAGGCTCCATTATACCTCAATAACGTTGTTAATTTTGTTTATAAAAATTCGCTCGAAGGACATTCAATGTATGCTTAATAACATACCTTTTTTCCAAATCCCAAATAAATAATTTATTATTACAAGAAAAATCGGAAAAACGACCTTTCTTCGGCCCCTGGCCGTGGTGTGACTTGAAAACTAAATTCATTTACAAAATAAACTAAATCAATTTTCTAAAGGAGATACATTTTTGTATACGGGCAACATCGGAATATACAAGGTGTTAGGAAGGTCGATGCAAAGCCTTAAGGGGGTGAAAGGTCACCTTGTTAGGAACATATCTAACCTATTTTTGCAACTGGAATTGGATTTTTCAGAAAAAACCCAAAATTAGGTACTAACGCGTTCATAATGTTCAGGCAATAATTCGTAACTAAAATGTGCATCTTAGCTTAATTCAATCGACAAACACCAATGCAATCATCTGTATCCTCACAACTAACTAAATGGCACGTGTTAAACAATTAGAAACATGTCAAAAAATAAAAATACCTCTTATGGTAATGCCATTTAAAAAAAAATAGCATTAACATAAAAGGTAAACGAGTTAGTACCTAATTTTGGGAAATTTTCCAAAAACCATACTTACCATGATAACTCGAATTCCTTAGACTTTGGACTAAGGTAACCTAAGTTAGATGCGTTCCTAACGAGGTGACCTGTCACCGCCCTTAAGTCTTTACATCGACCTTCCCAACACCCTACATATATATTTTTTCCAATCCCTAGTAACTGCGCAACAGTAAATAAACGAGAAAACGTTTGTAAAGCAATAACGAAAGATTATGAGTTTGATTCATTGTACAGTTTGTCCCGTTAATTACATTTCAACTCGATGGATAGTACAGTCTCTATAGACTAAACTCCGATCGATTGTAAGCCGCGATATATAGCGAATTACAATTGATTGGTATGCTAACGATAGGTTGCGGAGATTAATCGTTGCCTAGAAGCAAACACTCGCTCACTTCGTCATCACGGGCATCAGATGCAAATTTGCATTTTACGACAAACCCAGAATGCAACGGGCACAAAAATGTAATAAATAAAAAATGGCATGTAACAAATAAATTAAAGATAGCATTCAGGCTACATATGAACCTTTTCTTTTGGAATCGAGCCGATGTAAGCACCGACGAAGCCGGCAGCTATGATGATTACAACGAAGACACTTATGATGATCGCTGTTTTTTTGTGCGACATGAAAAAACCACCTTTTCTCTCGTACTCGATGTCGTTCAAGCCGAGATCGCTTGTCATGAATTCCGATCTGCTATTGCCGAATTGCGCCATGTTCGAGGCTAAAATGAACAAGTGAATAAAATTTATACGTGCTATCATTCAATTATCGACATTATCCTGACAAATTGAGTATTAATTTTTATGCGGTGTAAAAAATCGTCAATAACTATCATTATTTGCGGTCGAGGCGTTTCGAATAATTTTGTGCTGAAAAATCTGTTGATCACGATACTACAGAGAAAACAATTATTATCCAGTCAAAAAGACTGCAACATATATGTTCCCTTTTTTTCCACAAACGATTTTTTTCTTTATCTTTCCGGAATGAAATAAAATTATACTATGAAGACGCATATGCCACTTGTACAAGGTAAATGTATGAACGAGGAGTCAGCAGAGGCCGTCTTGAAGAAACGATCAAATATCTTGAAAGATGCAGTCGTAATGAGGATCGTGCGAAAAATTCCATTGTTCTTAGGCATCTTCTGCAGAATTCTCACGCTAATGACTAAGAGAAGTAACGATAATCTGACTGTCTTCACGCCACTGTTCAATAACACGCATTCAATTATCACGTCTCGTTTATCGTTCCGTACAAGTGTTATCGCCTATGCAATGAAAGATCAAAAGAACCAATACGTCGTTGATTGTGAATAAATTTGACGACGGCCATGTGCTGTTGCACCGTTACGGACACAGAAATTTGAGTCAACTCGAATGCTACAGTCAATTAAATATTTTAAAAAAAACAACCAGCATATTACAAAATAACGCTTTTGTTCTTTTTTTAATTATTAACGAACCGGTGCCAAATTTTTTTATTGTCGTGCGCCAATATATGTTTTGTTCGAATTGAAACCAATCTTTTTCGTGGTTTACGTAAAAGCGATGACGAGAAGAATTGTTAACTATACTCCTTCGGTTAATTTGTGACGAAAAATGGTACTGAAGATTTGAAAAAAAAATGTATCATTATCTTTTATCATACTGTTCTCGAAAATGTTATCGAAATCCGGAAAGGGTCCCAATGACGGCATCATCCTCGTATCAGTGTCAACGCGATGGAAAAAATCTGTTCATCCCTTCCCTATCACGATGCAATGATGTATTTAGAAGTCCCTGAGATCGTTAGGTAAACGAGGCAGACAGACAGCAAACTAGTCAATTGTAGAGGCGTTAAAGTAAATCCTACAATATACAAGTTCGAAGCTTTCCACTGTCCCAAGGCTCTTGATGCCGAAGCGCGATATACACATTAACATGAGTAACACACGCGTAATCGTTTCCCGACGGTGATAAAAAAAAAGAAGTCTTCTTCAAAATGCCGTTCTGTTTGAAGACGCACGAGCCTCTCTTGTCGGGTTATAAAAAAATAATTAGGGCGGAAAAAATGTAGCCCTGAACAAACAAAACGTTACGTACAGCAATTAAAAAATTGCTTCCACGTAATTTTTTTTAAACCGACGGAAAAAATACTCTCAATTTTGTGCTCTCTTGTGACGTGTAGTCGTCAATTCGCAGGGAACTCGTTGAAACTTATTTTAATTCCGGCTGATCATTTTTCTCGTAGCTTTCCAGCTATGCAATTGAAGTTTTTCAAACGAAGGCTTAAGTTTTCACCACTAACTTTCCGAAATACTTTTTATCGCGTTTTTTCACCATTGAATGCGCTTTCATAAGCATAGTAAAAAAAATGAGTCATCGTGCTACTGCGCAGATGCAAAGGCACCCACAATCGGACTCGGTTGAGTGAAATTTTGCCGAAATTTCACTTCGATCCCCGGGGTGGTTGAAACCGAAAATGTCACCATCCACTGACAAGTGCATCATGCGATATATTGGTATATAATGGCTTATAAAATGCCAATTCAATCAACGGGAAAAAAGTTCGATTGCCAATCAACAACATAACGATCCTTTCGAGGGTGATTTTCGCAATTCAATCAAAATCCCGATTCAGGAATGTTAAATTGTAAATGCTGTTGAAACATTCGCGAAAAAAATTGGCTCAATTTGTAGCTAACACTTTGAAGCTTCTCGGATAAACTGATTTTCGTAGGACCATCGTCGACCTTTATAAATACGAATCAATAAAAAAGAATCAACGCGGACGGTCGACTCAAGTTGCATTGTCCATTGACGTTGATGTATTACGTAAGTACGTTTTAATGTCCCGTCTCGAACAACGAGGTCTGCGCGAATCGATGTGGAAAAAATCTTCCCTCGATAGTTAGTATGACGTCCAACACGATTGCAATTGCATGTGCAACATATATATATATATATATATATATATATATAAATAGCCCAAGATGCACGTGCAGCTTCCATCTACTCAGCTTCCTTCAACCAGTGAAGAACTCCGTTTTATAGTCAATGGAATTCACTGCAGTTACTGAACTAGCGTCAAGTGCGTTCTTCATTATTGTTAACATTTTGCTTAACCTCGACTCGTTATTAACGTTTGGTTAATTTTTTCATCACGAAATAAATGAAGACTCACATTGTCGCCGAGCCAATGGCTCCCACGTTTGTACAGACCCACGTCTCATCGTCCTTCCAAATCCTCCGCGAGTCGTGTAAATGAATTTTTTTTCAAATTCAAAATCGAAACACCCAAACACCCGTTGCACCAAAGATTGCCAAAAATCTTTTTTCGCTCGCAACGGTAACGCGCACTGGAGAAAAACGCTCACCCACGACTACGTGACTTTTCAACTGCGACTACCGTACACAGGTAGCGCACAATTAAGCGTTTCTATACCTTTGCTGATTGGAACGCGACGAGATGCTATTCGCTCGACGCGAATGTTAGAACCCTCCCACCAACGTGCGCAGTATTTGAGTTACAGAGATTGTGTGTGCCACTGGTATATAACAGCGCTTTTTCGTCGTAACAGCTTTACCGTACGGTATTATAGTTCACGTTTGCTTCTCTCTTCTCGCACCTATGTGCCCACATTTCAATCAAAATACCCTCGAGATAAAGCCTCCATAAAGTGGTAGATCCCGGCGGTACTGAACGAAACGAAAATGAAAAACGCCACTGGTTCTACCAGTTAATTCGAAAATGTTGTTAAACGTTTTACACACGTGGATAAGACGTTCGGGTTTACACAAATACGGACCACGCATGTTGCGATTTGTAAACTATTAATTGGTCAAGGAGGTATCCCGTTCTGGAAACTTTGAAAAATTCTTTTTTTGCATATTGTTGGAGTGCGCACTTTCAAGAATATTTTAAGACCAACCAGACCCTGAAATTCTAAAAATTGACGAAGTTAGACTTATCTTAAGTGGAACAGTGTGCGTCGGGTTTACGGCGATCCGTTGAATTTGAACGCGATTATTCCGAAACTACATTCCTTGACACGGCGGGGTTGATATCTTGAGTAACTTTTACACTATTGACTTGAATTTGCACAGTTAGCGTTCAAAGAGTAGTTATTTTCGGTTCACGCCCGCATTTTTTTAATTGGATGAACCATTTGTTAAGAACAATGGCTTCAGCATGCTGTTTTCCAAGAGAAAAATGCGGTTTGCTTTGAAGAAGCTGTCATTTTTCGTATTTTTCGAAATTTCGAAAAGTAGATTGTGAACCCATAGCCAGTTGGATTTATTTGAAGAAAAAACAATTTGTTCCCGTTTCAGATTACATTTGAGCCTGATAGAGATCCCGCCGTTTCGAGCCTCGCCGCTGGAGGACTCCAACGCTAACTGCAGCACCGCGAACACAAAGATTTTCTTCCGAAAAAAATTACAATGTAACCACAAATGTGTGTACAACATGCTGGGAAAAAATTAATTAATTCCAACCGGTGTGTTGCTACAAAAAAATTCAACATTCTGACCCTTCATATTGGGCTTCCAGAGAGGGATACCCCGTTAATAATATCGCAAAAAAGCGAAAATTTTGTGAATGTGAGAAGCCAAATAAAATCATGTTTTTACTTTGTATGGAATACAATACAGATTTGCATGGAATAGAAAGACGAACATTTCTTAACAGATAGTGGATAAAAAAGCACATGCGATTATAAGTCTTGTAGATCGCTGCTACCGAATCACTGGTGCTCAATAAGTTGTAAGTAAAGTCTTTCGGAAAAGCCTACCTTCCCTTCTCTTGAATCTTCTTCCTTATTGAATTTGAAAAATTATGGTTATATTGCTTTTGGCAATGATAATCCAAACAAAAAAAAGCAAGCGTAAAAACATTCCCGTAAAGGAATAATTTACACGAGCAGACCGGTAATTAACGCACCATGATTTACATGAAAGAAAATATGCACAGTCGCGTGACGTCCGAAGAAAAAAAATCAGGATAGAACGACAATAATATTACTGAAAAAATTAACACGGATGTGATTTATTATCCAGACACGCGGTCGACCATATGTAATATCTAACATCTCGATTTTCATGACTCTTTTTACACGTACGAAGCTTATATAATTCAGCAGTACGGGTGTATTGCTTTGGAGTAGTTTTTCTGAAATTCGATTCGAATTTTCTGAAAAATGAAAACGTGAAATTCAACAGAACAATTACATAAAAAGTTCATCACTTTTTCGCTTCGTTCAAGTTCATTTACAACGGGAAATTCGACGTGCGTATATTTTTTCGACCGACAAAGATCGCCATTATGACGTATATTTATAACATTTTATAACGTCTTACCTGCGTACCAAGAGAGAATAAGCGCAACGGCCACCAACGTCGAAGGCAAAATGCAATCTCGACTTCTTTAACACGCCGGCCCTAATGCATCGTGACCGACCTGCGACCGATAGCAACGCTATAATATCGGTATGCGATGCATACGTGTACGTGTGATCGTACATGAACTAATGCGTACAAGTGAGGTGTTCCTCGCGAACTGGAGCAACTCTTGACTCTCGCTCCCTCGGTCCTGATCATTTTATCGTTTGAGTAATCAATAATGAATGGTCCACAGTTCTCATGAAAAACCCATTTTCATTGGTTAATTTTTACGATTACAGGAGCGTTCGTGCTAACGAAGCCGCAGGTACATGCTTTATTCAATAATTCGGACACGAGAAATAAATAAATAATATCGAATGGACGTTTTTCTCTCACACGAATGGTGTGAGAGAATTAATACACGAGAGAATTAATACACGAGAATGGGAGAATGGTGTGAGAGCATTAATACACTCGGTGAATTAATACACGAATAATGTCATTGGGAAAACTAAATATTTTGCGAAAAATCTACGGATGGGAATACAGAGGAAGGCTGAAAAGTTCTCGGCCTAGATGCGAGCGAGAGCCGATGCGTCATATCACCTCGGCCGAGAACTTTTCTGCCTCCTCTTAAGCCTAACTAAACATGGAACAGTATCCGAAATTCTCCGGAAGCAATAATTCTATATCAGTCAAATAGAAGAAAAATTCTCATAGGAAACTTGATACATTTTTTAGCTCTCACCCTCTTGGTCCCCGTCAATTTATTGTTTAAGTAATTAATAATTAACGGTAGACAGTCCTTATTAAAAATCCAATGTCATTAGTGAATGTTTACTATTACAGTTGCGTTCGTGCTTTTAACGAAGTCGCAGGTACACGCCTTATTAAATAAATAGGACATACGAAATAAATAAATAATATCAAATGGATGGTTACTACATCCATTCTGACATATTTTTTCGTTTTTCTCTAACACGAATGGAGCTCTTGGTAAATAAGTACACGAATAATCACATTGGAGAAAATACATATTTTGCGTGAAATCTACGGATCAAATTACAACGGGAGGCTGAAAATGTTCTCTGAATGGGTCCAATGATTAGTTAGGCTCAAGAGAAGGCTGGAAAGACTCGCTCGCCTCACGGCCGAGGACTTTTCAGCCTCTTCTTAAGCCTAACTAAACACGAGACGGTATTCAAGATTGGCCGAAGCGATTATTTTGTATAACTCAAATTGAAGAAATATTCTCTTACGGATAGAAATAGAAGGGGAAGCTGAAAAGTTCTCGGCTGAGGTGCTTGAGTCATCGACTTGCTCTCACCTCGGAAATGTTCAACTGCCCGTTCTATTTCTATCCGTAAGACAATATTTCTTCAATTTGACTTATACGTAATGATCACTCCGCTACAAATCTTGAATACCGTCTCATGTTTAGTTAGGCTTAAGGAGAGGCTTAAAAGTTCTCGGCCGTGATGCGAGCGAGTCGATGAGTCATAACACCTCGGCCGAGAACTTTTCAGCCTCGTCTTGAGCCTAACTAAACATTCTACCGTGTTCAAAATTCCACAGAACCGATAATTTTACATAACTCAAATAGAAGAAATATTCTCATACGAGAGTTGATACATTTTTTATTCTTAATCCTAAAATTTTGTTGATTGCTGAAAAAGTCGAAAATGCAAATGAGTAACAAAACAACTAGTTGAGGATATGGTTTTCCGGATTTCGAAATCCGTTCTTCCCTCTACCAAACCCAAACAAAATCTCTCTTCACTTTGAATGATTGCACTTGCGCCTGAAATCCGCAGACGCTCCCATTCATACATCCGATTTCGCAGGCACTGTCGTGCGCGTACCTTTTCCTATTGCGAGCATCGAGTCTCCATGCTCAGCATCTTCCTGCCCTAACATGTTTTTTTTCACTCACACGATAACCCAGTTCCGCGTTGCTATCACAGTACGTGCTATATCTGTGCACGTGTATCCGTGGATACTTCGTATGTGTCACGCGGAGGTGACAAAACAATTTAACGGGGCTGAAGGTTGAGCAGACATTGAGACCGGTCGAGATGAATGGACCATTCCGGTGCGCCGCGTGACGCAAAAGCATGGCGCGTCGAAGCATCACTTACAATTAGGAAGCTTTTACTGCGACAAATATGTACGCCGTTGTGGCATAAATATACGCATGTTACATTCTGCAAGACACGAACAGAGGGGAGTAATTTACAAATTGTCGAGTTACGTGGAAGCACGGGTGAAGAGGCGAGGAGCGAGCAACTATCAAGCTTCCGGCAGATTGAAAGCGAGTCCCCAAGCGGGTACGAAGATAGTCGGGGTCAGACGTGACACGGTCCATGAATGTACGCAAACGAGAATGAACTATAGCTGCGTGTGTATTTGGACCTATAAGTATTTGTAGATCTAGATGTATCTGCGTACAACACTGCATAAATGTTTCATCGACTGCATTGACACAACTTTGGTCGAGCCAAATTTAAATCTAAGGCTTAACGTACAGTAAATGAATGTATGTCGATGATTAATAATATATTGCAACATACCATTTTGATTTTCGTTGACTCTATACGGTCTAAGGGATCAGTCAGAAGTAGCTAAATAATCGATGACCCATACTATTTGGTGAAAGGCTGGCGATTGTCAAATTTTCCCATACGCTAAATGACCAATTAATTTTTTTATACGTGACCTTCATTCACATCAGAATGGGATTTGTTGATAAAACTGAAGTGTCAGATCAGAAAAAGTGTAATCTGTTGGTAATGCATGAAAATTGAAAAATTATGAATACTTGGCCATCTTTTATGTGAGATGTTGAATGACAAATTATTCGCAATTAATTATAAAATAAGCATTCATACGTAGCCAGGATAATGGGTAATTATCGATATCTTGATTAATTATCAAAAGAATGCGTGCCGCGATAACCACTATAGTGCCTATTACCAAATGACTGATGATTGATCAATTTTAGATTCAAACAAATTCAATGGATTGGTCACATATGAACATGAAAAAATAAAGCTTGTTTGAGCAGTTTTTGTGCACCATCATTAATGGCGAATGGTCCGGAATTAATATGTACATAGACATGTTTACGTACGCAAAACAATGGGCAATTAATAATTATTATTTTAAGAGTTTACGCAAAAATGAGTGTCGTGATAACCACTCTTGACTATTACCGAATAATTGATAATAGGTCAATTTGAGATTTAAAAAAATCACATTGGTCGCATATGAACGTTAAAAAATAAAGATTGTTCGAGCAGCTTTTGTGCAACATCGTTGATGACGAATTGTTCGCAATTAATTGATACAGAGGAATTTTTCGGTAGCCAAAATAATGGGTAATTAATCGAATATGGGTAATTCATAATAACTTTATTAATTATCGAAGAAATGTGTGTCGCGATAACCACTAGTGCCTATTACCGAATGATTGATGATAGGTCAATTTGCATAATGTGTATGCACCGACAACGACATTCAGGCAATAAATATATATGTATATATATATATATATATATATATATATATATATATATTCAATTGAAACTGACGATTGCACGTGCACGTTTTACGTCGTTCAGATCGATGTGTCCCTCTTCCTCCTCCATCATCACACCCGTCCTGGATCACAGCATTAAACGATGTCCATCACCACTTGTCCATTGTGAACACATCACGCGCAAAACTCCAAATTGGATAATAATGGTGGCGTGCAATCGCGAGTGGTCATCGGGATTAGTACGCGAAGGGACGAAAGAGCCTAATCTTCGCCGCTCATGTCGTTTTTCTCGGCCAAGTGGTTAAGCGGGAATCCGTGCCATGACTTTCGAAGAGGAGATTCCTCCTCTTATGTCCTCGCGCCCCGGTAATAATCAAGCTCGGTGGCAAACTGCGCGGGTGTTAAATTTTTTTTAACTCCTCCCTCTCTTTCTGTTTTCTTCTCAATGCGAAGCTTGGCACGTCGACGAAGGGTTTTCCCCTCTCGTGTATAGAACGTTCGCGATATTATTTTTCGTGAAAGAGACGAATAACGGCCGTATATGCGGCCACAGTAGTTCGGGGACTACGTTGGCTCGCGGTCGTTTCTCGAAGCCTCTCGCTCCTCATAGAAATAAAGTATCAGGGGGCTACTTTGAATCAAGATTTTGAGGGAATTACCATTTCGAAGGTCACTCCGGG
The DNA here is from genome assembly GCA_951751655.1 of Ophion costatus. Lineage (NCBI taxonomy): Eukaryota > Metazoa > Arthropoda > Insecta > Hymenoptera > Ichneumonidae > Ophion > Ophion costatus. Next base: position 30,733,685 of record OX632361.1, read on the forward strand.
AAGGTCTAGAAACTGATACGGATTTGATAGGAACAACGCTCGATCTCGTATCTTTAAGTATAGTTTTTTTTGCTTAGAAGTGTTGAGCTGCTGGCAAAAGTGATAGAACATGACACTTTCAGCCCCCCTCGTGGGGCTTATTCTCATTGTCACGTTAGTCAACTACGTCGACGGTGATTGTAATCTTTGTGTAAGTTTTGCACCTGATCAAAGTCAAATGAAAGTCCACTTAGCATCATGACGCGACATTCCTATTATCCTCGGTGTGCCAGCGTTTCAGCCTTTCGTTACATATGATTACATACCTCTGATTTCCATTCTAGAAGCAACCAGACGACAAAGATAGAGGAAAGCGAAGCATAGACTTGAACGATGTGCTCAATGTACGGCCTTACAGACTACATCGCGAACTGAGACCGATAAACTACGATCTCGAGATAAAGCCCGACATCCCGAATGCAAAATTCACGGGCCAGGTCAATATATCGGCAGTATGGGTGACCCGGGGTAGCACGATTAAGCTCGATACCCATCATGACATCCAAATTGATGACATCCAAATTACACTCCTGGGAGTCGAAGCAGCGTGAGTGAATTTTTTTTGCTGGGATACGATCAACCATGAATTAACGTTGTCCGGATTTGGTACTGCATAATTTATGCCGTTATGCCACGTAACTCCGGTCGAAGTTTATTTTTGGCCCTAGGCCAGTTGAATTGCCAATCCAGAAATATCGATAATTGTGCTCCACAATGTATGTGAATTATTGACGTGGATTAACGATGTAATGTGTTACACGCAAAAGAGCTTCGGCGATCGACGTCGCAGAGTGGAAATTCAATCGGCAAAAATCCGAATGGGTCATAGAACTGGCTCAATTGATGATGCAGAATGACACTTGCTTGGTTCACGTGAAATATTCCGGAAATATCACCACTAATGACACGTCGGGATTCTTCAAGAAAGAATATATGGCATCCAATGGACAAACGCAGTAAGCTCAATAAATCTTTTGATCGCCGCAGAACCTATCCGTCCAATTCCAATAAAATGTTTATTGATGTGCACTTCATATTGTAAAATATGTAACAAAAGTCATTCGGTGACAAAACAAATGGCAATATGTTTGAAAAATCTGCATTGAAGTCATTTTGCAAAGAAAGACATCGTTTCGCCAATTCGTTGCTGGGTCAATTTGATCCTGTGTGACACAAACGGTTGACTTGACTTTATATCGCAAAAAACTCATTAATTCATACTATAGCAATAGTAATAAATAAATGTCACGTATTTGCAAAAACAAAAATGATCCTCAATGTGACATCGTTGAACGATGAGTTGCAAGTCGGATTGCAGAGATGCAACAATTTGCATTTTGAATCATCAAAAGTTCAAACGATGAAGTTTGCATGTTTCAGTGCGTTCGTCGCGACTCAATTGAGACCGGAAAATGCACGACGATGGTTCCCCTGCATGGACGAGCCAGAATACAAAGCTACATTCCAACTGAGAGTTACACGACCGAAGAACATGATAGCACGATCCAACACACCGATGTTAATGAGCTTTGAAACGTAAAAAACTCAATGCTTTTTTTTCATTTTTTCGATGTTATATTTTTACGTATTTCTCACAATTATATTCCAAGGCCTCATGATCCGACATACGTGACAGACCATTTCGAAAAAACACCGGAAATTTCGACCTATCAGTTGGCTCTGATGATCTCCGATTTCGAGAGTATCGCACCGACGATTCCCGTCGAGGAAATGGAAAATGGTAGACTCGAGATAAGAGTATGGGGTCGTAAGGAGTATCTGGACTCTTTGGCACACGTGCCGAACAAAATTGTTCGAATCGTCAATTACCTTCAAAGTTATTTTCAAAAATCCATCGGCCTGCCAAAACTCGACTTGGTGGCGATGCCTATGTACACGGCCACCAAAGCTTCGGATAGCTGGGGCTTAATGTTTTTCAGGTACTTGTTGATTCACCCATATTTTTCTCAACGATTAACAAACGATTAAAAAACCGTTCACACTTATTTTACGGCCGTAGACTTTTTATTTCGGTGTTTCTTGTAGAGAAAGCGAATTGAGCAGCTCTCTCGTTTGGAACACAGCGTACGAACTGACCTATCAGTGGATTGGACAACGAATCACTCCATTCAGATGGAGTGACGCACAAGTCAATAAAGCTTTCAATTCGTTTTTGGCTTCGAAGACTACAGTTGACGTAAGAATTCCCTATCAAGTACACTTTTTCACAAGTAAAACAATTGAAACGTAAATAAACGAGAAAAATAATATCCTGAAGAATTATCTACTGGCAAATATGCACAAAAGTGAAAATTCTTTTCTAAAATCGTTCATCGAATAACTGTCGCGGTACAGATCGAGCCGGACGAGATGGAAGGAAAGTGGCCAATAACAATGCTGTATTCGTTGTACTATGAATTCGGCAAAACTTTTCCGTTCTCCAGAGTCGCCGGTATAAGAGACGAGGCGACGTCTGCTAAAAGTAAAACAGTCATTTTTTTCAATTACTCGTTACGTTCTATGAATATGAAGTTCCTTATTTGGTTTGACAGCGGAGAAAAATTGCATGTTACGAGAGAGTTAAGTACAGTGCGAATAATCTATTCGCACACGTTTCGACGATTTACTTACCGTCGATTTCCCGCGCACACCTCGAACGAGGTAGAAAAAAATGTTACATTAATATCGAAGGAAAAAATTTTAAAACGCATAAATAATTTTTCATTCGACAGCCGAACTAGTCTTCCGCATGCTCAACTACACCCTCGGAGAGGATCTATTCCGTCGTGGAATTCGGAAGTTCGTTGACTTCAGTTCGAAGCAAGAGTAATGGCACTTTGTATCAGAGTAATGTCGACGAATTGATTAGCCAGTCCAGACCAACCAACCACTACAGGGCAACCATTTCTTTCTGTTTGTGGCACTCGTAGACAAATGGACAATCAGGAAGTAACGATCGTGCGAAGTTTTTTCGCTAACGACATCTTCAAGCATCTCGACGATGTAGCGAACGAGACGAACTTTCGTCGACCACCGGGCTTGACTATTCACAGTATGGCGGCGTCGTGGATCAACCGCGATCGTGTGCCGCTCGTCACGGTCGTTCGCGATTACGAGAACGGAAACGTCACCTTCATACAGGTAAATTCATCTTCTCGAGACTGTTGCAAAAAAGACGATCGGCGCATTTGCCGTCGTTCGTTATTAAGATTCCAGAGGCAGAAGGCGAAGGAAAGATCGTTTTGAAAAAAAAACACACACACTCACATTTGTGGACAATTACCGTAAAATAGGGTTACTTTGACATCGTTTTGATTGAAATTTGTAAAATTTGCTGCATTATCAAGGAATTAAATGAAAAACAACGATTTTTACAATCAAATTGTCATCGTTATTAAGGAAACCTTTTACCCAAAAATATCAAGTACCTAGGGTCTTATGATTATCATTGTCTTATGATTATCATTATCTTATGTCTTATGATTATCAGTCTTATGATTATCAGTCTTATGATTATCATTGAGTCTTATGATTATCAATCAGTCAGATGATCAATCAGTCTTTGATTGATTGATAATCATGATTATCAATCAGATTATCAATCAGTCTTATGATTATCATTGAGATCAAAATCAGCTTGAGCGACATTATGTTAATCTTGAACAACAAATTTGAGCGAAAAGAGACAAAATTATTCATTACTAATTAAATAGTAATGTATTTTGGCGCTCTGTTAAAGTAGCCCCCAAAAATGTCAAAGTTACTCTTAATGTCAATTTAAGCGAGTTTTACGGTATCCCGTCATTGTGAAAGACTACTTCGGTATGAGAAACCGCCGATCGCTTCAATGGCTCAGCATTTTTCAGACGGTATATCTCAGAGAAGCTCCACCACTGTCCAACGACAAGATGTCTTATCGGTGGGACATACCGATCGTCATGATAACGGAGGACAAACTAGATGCCATTCAACATACGCCGCACATATGGATCACGAAAGACATGTCCCCGATAGTGACGATAAAGGACGTTACCGATAAGGATAAATTCATTATCGTCAATCCCGAAGAAATCGGTAATTTCCGAGGCCGTTTTGAAAAAAATATATATATATATCCAACCAAACCCTGACTACTATTTGCAGCTTTCGAAAAATCGAACCAAAAGATAAAATTTCCTAGAAAATCCGTACTCGATAAACAATTTTTGTTCCTCGAAGCCTTACTGTTTGAAAATAAAAAATGGAAAAAATGAGCACGTCCGTAAGTACGGAAAAACGGGAAGTGTTTGAGTTTTTCTGTTAAGGGGTTAGGCCACAGTCACGGGTATGAAATCATGTGCGAATTTAACAATTTTTTTTTCGTGTGAAAATGTGATTCACTCATAAAATTAATTACACATCTATTTAGTATAGATGTGTAATTAATATAATATAATCAGGCTGTTAGAATTTTTTTTTTTCGTTGTACAAAATGACCGAATACTAATATTTTTTTGTTATCTTTTTTCTAATTGGCGTGACAAATAACTTCAACAAGTGTCACTCGATTTACTTCAAATTTAAAAGTTATGTTCCTAATTGCATTTTGCAAAAAAGTGCGTACGGGATTTCTGATTAATCGAAAACTTTTCATTTTATGAGCCGTTTTATACGAAAATTTTCACTGAAAATTCATTTCTTAAGTTCAAATACCTTCAACTTTTGAATAAAACAATATTTTTTAAATTCCGTACGTACTTCTCTAGGTATTCTAATATAGATTGACGAGAATTTGCGTTTTTTGTGCTAGGTAAAAAATTGTGGATGCTAAATGTCACGCCGCGGAGGGCCCAAAAAAATATAACAAAAAAAATATTAGTAGTCGGACATTTTGTACATCGAAAAAAAAAATGCTAACAGCATGATATTCATACTGAATAGATGTGTAATTAATTTTATGAGTGAATCACTTTTTCATACGAAAAAAAAATGGTTAAATTCGCACATGATTTTATATCCGTTACTGTGGCATAACCCCTTAAAATCACGAAAAATCTTGCCATGGACGTGAATATAGTCTTACCGTTGTTCATTCGAGTAATATATTTCAAGAAATCATTTGCATTTCAACAGGTATGTTTCCTGTAAATTACGACATCTGTAACTGGAAGATGCTCAGCAATTTTCTTCAAAGTCCGAGACGCGAGGCAATCCCAGTACTGACGCGTGCTAAATTACTCCACGACTCCTGGAACCTTGCCTACGCTGGAGATCTTTGTTTCAAGGCTGCTCTAAACATGACGCTTTTCCTGAAGAACGAACGTAGTCACGTGGTCTGGGAGCCGGTATTCACGATGATCGATCATGTGGGACGAAGGATCGAGGGTTCCGATGTGTATCCGAAATTTCAGGCAAGATCGCGACTACGGGACAAGTCAACGGGACAAATAAATAATGTCTGGAAGCAAAGGGTTCGGTCATGGGAATTTTTATTTTGTGCCCAACTTTAGGCTTATATCAGCAATCTCCTGAGGCCACTATACACCGAGCTGGGCGAGACGGTACAGCCCGGAGAGCCCGTATGGAAAATTCACATGCGAAGTCTTGTCAAAAATTTCTTGTGTCGCGCTGGCTACGAACCCTGCGTCGCCGAAGCACGCGAGCAGTACAAAAAATGGATGATCGACGACGAACCTGACAAGGGAAACCCGTATGATATTTTTCCATTGTTATTTTCAAAAACTTTTAACATACGAACGAAGATACAATACTTCTGTTGAGGGTTGTCGCCTATTTGAATGGATATGAACGGGGAACATCACTTAAGGGGGAAAAACCCTTTAGACGGCCGACAATGAGTCATTTTTCACGAATTTTTTTAATTTAAAAATAATCGCATCTCTTATAAATTGTGAAATTATCTTATTGCAACTTTAAAGTGTTAAAAAAAATGTTTTCTTTTTCAAACGAAACAAAATGGCGACATTATAAGGTATTCTTTCAGGCGTCTTTTGAAAAACTGCTGATGTTATCGCTCAAAAAGTTATTGATCGATTTGGCTGAAATTTTGAGATTTTTCTCACTATAACGTTATTGGAAGGATGTACCTAAAGTTTTAAGGTTATCGCGTAAATAAATTACTTTTTTTGGGTAAAAGTTGTCGAGAAAATGGTCAAAAATATGAAAATTTGATTACAAAGCCTACTTAATTTTTAATTATATACTTTTTTATATTTTTATATGTACATCCTTTCAGTAATTTTAATGTGAGAAACCTTCCAAAATTTTAGCCAGATCGATCAATAAGTTTTTGAGCATAAGCAGTTTTTCAAGAGACGCCTAAAGGAATATCTTATAACACTGCCATTTTGTTTAAAAAAAAGAGAATAAAAATATAACACTTGAAAGTTTTAATAAGATTATGTCAGTTTTAAAATGATGCGATCAATTTATTGCCTTTAAAAAAATGCATGAAAAATGACTTATTTTCGCGCGTCTAACGGGATTTCGCCCTTAAGTGTCTGTTTTCGATTTTGATGAAATTCATTCATGCGATAAAGCATTAAGAACTATTAGACACGTGTTTTTTTATCGGTGGATAAACTTTTTCAACCGACTAAACCACCCGTCAAAGAAAGGCGTGCCACCCCTTAATTCAATTTATTTATAATACTACTATAGTGAATTTTTCATCACATTACCTAAAAGGAACTTTGGTTTGTGTTTCATTCTTCTATGTTTCTTCTATGTTTAACGTTTGAATTTTTCCGTTGCTTTTCAGAGTTGCGAACGAATTCATTTGTCCAGTATTCAGGTGGGGATCCCAGGAAGAATGGGAGTTCGGTCTCCAACGAGTGATAAACTTCCCGCGTAATACACCCGAGAGAAAGCAGAGCGAGAGAACGTATTTGTTGAAAACACTCGCAGGATGTCCCAAGGACAAGTACAAGATCGAAAGGTACTGCCAAAAGTCGTTTGATTCGCCTCTCTACTCATCTCATTTACCCCTTCGTTAACACACTTATATTTGGCCACGATTCGCCATTGACAACCCTTCGACGGTTTTTATTGACAAAAATCAGCAATACACTTTAAACATTTCTTAAATATCTCCATAATTAAAATGCGAAAAATATCAGACCCATTTGCTGCTAAAAATTATTTAAAATGTTCAACTCGGGAAAGGTGAGCATTTTATTTTAAATTCGTCCGAAAAATTCCAAAAAGCATTCAACTACGAAACGTGCGAAATGTTCATAGCTTTCAAGCCTCTCTGTCAAAACACCCACCGAGCAAACGCTGAAGTTCGCTTATCCACCGAGCTCATACCTTTGCACGACCTTCCAGACTGTTGAAGATGACGATTTTGGAGCACTACGACAATTTTACGGATTCGGACATTCATCTGATCTACAGTATGCTGACAGGTGGTACGGTTGGCCATGCCACGTTTTTCGAATTCCTCAAAAATCAATGGGCCAGCGTGAAATGGCGATTCGAGAACAAGAAACATCTGTGGAACGGCATACTGAATTCGGCGATAACGTCGTTCAATACACAAGAAGGCTACGACAAAGTATCCCAGCTGTACCAATCGGCAAAGGGTAGCTTAAGCGAGAGCGACGAAGCTGTCTTCGATAAAGCACTGAAGAGCATCGAAAAAGAAATAGAATGGAATAAGGAACATCTACCGGTTATCGACGAATGGCTGGTCGCCCATCTCACCGAGGAAGATTTAGCAAGTACGAATACCACAGTCTTAGATAAAGGTCTGGTTTCTTGTGTTCAACTCAGCTCCCTGGAACGGAAAGCATTTTCGTGTTCCCCTCACTAGCACCTGCTACCAGTGAACCAACGTCTCGAATCCTTGAATCGCAAGCCAAACCTCTTTAACGGCACTTTTATTGCGCCCAAAGTGCCCAGACCTGCATACCCAAAATCGTCACCAAAACCACAACAGTAGAGCCATCTGCCGCCATTACAGACAAAAGCGGCAACGAGACGAGAGAACTCATCCCGAGAGCCGGATAAATCGCAATGAGACAAATCAACGCAGACCGGTCGATAACACTGTCTGATAGATAATTCGTGCCGATCCAACAAAATGTTCTCCGCACGAGACATTGATGTAAGTCCAGTGGTAATTTTTCTTTTACGATCTAGCAATTCAAAGATGACGAAAAAGGCACCGAGGGCATTTCGTTTGTGTTCTTTACACGTAATCGCATTTTGTGTTTTGTAAAATATTGGACTGTCAATAAAGAATTATTTAAAAAACAAAAACGAAGATTCGGTGACTTACATTGAGAGGATTTTCGTGACGAATTATCGAAAAATTCGTTGCCTCGAGACCCGAAAATACGTCGTCGGTATGATAGAGTTTTTGACACAACAACACACGGGGTAGGATGCAGCGTCGACTGCCGATAAGAAGAAAATTGTAGCCGAAATAACTTGGGTCGAAAAAGACGTCGGGCGTTCGTGTAGGTTCGTTTCGGTTACCTGCTGTAGAAAAACGGGTAAAAAATTTGATCAGACATTTAACAACGGCACTGGTTACTAGACGCGGATGAAAAAATCGATTTTTTTTTGTTTAAATTTTTGTTGAAAATGTTGTTAAAAATGACAAAAAATAAATGTTGACCAAATTTTAGCTCTTTATATTTAATATTTAAATATTCTTCTTTGTGATTTTCCATTTCCCATTCGTTTAGCATGGTAATAGTTTCGTTTGCCGCTTCGCAGATTTATAACTCGCCAACGGGTAAACACACGGAAATGCCCAATAACGTTTTCCATAGGAACTTTAACGCTCTACAAAAAAGGTTTCTTGCCTTCATATCGTAGATTCACTCGTTCGAATTTTATTCAACGTTAAAGTTGAATTTATGATAAATTTCATGATTTTGCGAATTTTTTGGACTTTTACGGCGGAATTAATGATTAAATAAAATCTGATTGATCTTAAAAAGTATTGTATCCTTTCCAAATTATTCCCTAAATAGTTTCTGAAATTCCTAATAGATTTGAATGTGTTGTTATTTAAAAGTGCATTAGTGCAAAAATGTATTCTTAAGCCGTATTCAATTGCCCAAAACAGGATAAATAAATATCTAGGGATTAATTGGGAAAGAATACAATACTTTTTAAAATGGATCCGAAAACAAAAAACAAAAAAAATCAACGATTTCGTCATAAAAGTCCAAAATCCTCACAAAATCATGAAACTTATAATGAATTTAACTTTAAGGTTGAATAAAAATCGAACGAGTGAATTTACAGTATGCAGGCCTTTTGTAGAGCGCTAAATTTCCTATAAAACCTTTTTTGTAGAGCGTTAAATTTCCTATAAAAACATGTCCTGGGCTTTTTCGTGTGTTTACCCGTAGGCGAGTTATAAAGCTGAGAAGCGGCAAACAAAACTTTAACCATGTTAAAAGAATGGTAAATAGAAAATCGCGGGACCTCTAAATATTAATATAAAGGGCTAAGATTTGGTCAGCATTCATTTTTTGTCGTTCTCAACAACATTTTCAACAATTTTTTTGTTGTTTCAAATCGATTTTTTTTTGTTACTGGTTACTTTTCCACTGGTTACTTTTCCGGGGGCTTCATGACTTTTCTAAACGTCATGACTTCTTCAGTTCGCTACTAAAATATACATTGTCGCCCTCTATTGTGTGTGGATCACGATACATCTTGGCAAATAATTAATTTCGAATGAAACGATTCGCAATAATTATCGATGAAAAATTGAAATCTTGAGATTTACAAAACCTTCCAAGTCCAAGCCGATGCTTCGATACTTTTCTGCATTCTCAAAAACACAAGGCCTACGATCTTTTTGCGAAAACTTTGTTGATTCTTATTAATGAAACAAGTACATCCGACGGTATTTCTTGGTGTATTGTTTTGCTCCCTTTATTGTCCTTTTATAACATAACGTACAATCAACAATTGTAACAATGTAACCCTCATGCCAGCATCGGATTCTAAAAGGACGCGAATGAAACATTAACGTGAGTACAAACGAATTTAGTCGATCGTGGGTAGTTGGGGATTGTGCAATACTTTTATATATGTACAAACATGCATATATAAGTATGTGTTATAAGTGATTGATTATCGTAATTTGTCATATTAAAATACTGTTCGACCGACCGAATCGACTGACGTCGTAATTTCCAATCCAATTTCCTGAAACAATGCATCTACATAAAAGTTGAAGACATCCATGAAAATAGTCGAGCCGTGCAAAGCACACGTTACAAACCAGATAGGTGCAAGTTACACCCGAACGAGTTACACCTTAGGAATTATGGGGGCAAGTTTGGCCAAAAGCCACAAAGTGGCGACGAGTCATAGACCGAGGCCAAACAATTTCTCATCCATACACAGATTTTTATAGGTAGACTTTAAGATCATGTGTTCCGATGAATTCATATTCAACTTCATAGTAGCGCATGCGTAGGCATTTTTAAAAACTTTACGGTTGTTTTTAACTTCGACGTTTTCGTCTTTTTCGTTAGAGGCTTATAAATTGAAGATTTTGTTTTTACCACCGCTACTTTTATCAGTAGTATCAATATCCGATTAATACTCGGCGTTTCAGTTAACAATACACATCACAGATATGTCGTTGTTTACGGGATCAAATTATACGCAATCGTGGATAAAAATCGCTTCGAACGTATCATAAAACGGTACGAATAATTATTAATATTGAAATATCTACGTGTGTGCTCGGGAAATATTTATTTGCCGTCAAGCATCTCGTGATATTCAATTCCTAGGATTTTCAGCGGCTCTCAACGTTCGCGAGTGCCATTTCCGGTCTTCAATGTTGATAGATTCTCTATCTTAATTCGTGAAGGGGAAAAGTTCAATGGATCTGCTCCACATAAAACGTACAAGCAATGAAACTACTAATTAATATTTTCCGGTCATACTTGTCAAATCACAAAACGATAAATATACAATAAAATTTGGAAAGTATCGTTTAACAATGACCTTAGAACCGTTGTTTTCCTCCATATATTTGTATACTCCACGTAGGAAAATCGCACCCACACTAATGCAAGTAGTGCATCTTCGCGAGGCCCGGAACTCGATGCACATCGGTGTAACGAATTTGAACAATTTCCCTAATACGTCAGGCCTGCTCCATACCACCTAAACGAACTCGTGACCAATATTTCATTCGGCTGATCCTTTTTTCACCTTCTTGCACACGTGGAAGGAAACACTCGGGATTTTTTGTAAACTTTTATCTCGATTCGTCTTTTCTATATGAATTTTTGAACGTTGAAGGGTTGTTTTCTTTTTCTTTTGATGTCTAGGGCGGACGAAAAATGCGATTGGCACGAACACGGTGGTCATTTCGTTCGTCATCATTATTTATCATGGTATGCAGTCGGTATGGAACGGGTCACCCACACTCATGTATGTACAACATACATGTAAACAATACTTATATCTGTGAGTATATACGTACAGGTGCGCAAAGTTGCGAGTTACTACACGACCACGATACAGTGCGATTACATGATTCCGTTATTGAGAAATAGAACAATATCGGCAAATGTAGTTGTCACGGGCTTTATTTCGGGCATTATTTCATATGCACGGAAAAAATAGTTTGCCCAAACGGACAATCGACATGACGGTTTGAAGCGGTGCATGAATTAATTTGCAGACATAATTCGTTAAATTTATTCGTCAATTTGGAAATTATGGGCATACTTGCTCGATCTAATTTGACTTACGGATTCGTTAAAAATCGACCAATCCTTTCGTCTCTCGACATTCCTCGATTACGAAAATGCATTCACTTTACAATTGGAATTGTCATCATTTTTCTTGGCAAAGCAAACGAATGATCGAGAAACGTTACTTCGGTGAAATTCATTTTAATCTTTACATAGACGTAGTCGAGTATCAGAAATATTCGCAGACTTGGACAAATGTGGCTATTCGTTCCAAATAGAATTGTCAATAGACTTTTAAAATTCCAAAGTATCGTAAGACAAGTTGACATCGATAAGATTCCTTTCACCGTTCGCTAACGAGCGAAATGTTACGATGTAATATTTGTATTCTTTTGTTTCGATTTATTTTAACCCCAAACCCCCACTCCGGTTCTCTTGCTATCGTCGATTTTAATATTCATATATATATATATATATCTATCTATATATATATATATATATACTGCATTTATCTGTATGCACTTGGTTTCATAAAAAAAACTGACCCCACAATGCAACTTGAAAAATGGCATGACATAAGGTTAACAATATTTTTTCTGTCTATCTACTTTTTCTACTGTTCGTATTCTGCATTTTTATATTTATCATTTAAATAAAGTATTCGTCACGAGCGCATTTTTCGACCACGTAAACGCAACTCGTCACCCGTGCGCCATCGTCGGAATTTTCGTAGCAATAAAATAATCGAATTCTGCGGAAATAACAGAAAATTCTTGGCGAACGATTAAAAAAAAAAAATTTCGACGCAAATCGAATTCATTGGTGACTTTTGCACTGTAACGATGAAACACTTTCACATATACTCATGTAAAAAAATGTGTTCGTCACATCATTTTTTCTTTGTATATTCGAATTAACGATTCGGGCAATACCACCTACACGACAAATGAACAATCCCTGAATTATTTGGAATGTGAATAATACGCAATAAAAATTCGAGACTAATCTCCAAAGATGTGCTCTTTGCAAAAAATATTTCCTCGACATCCTTTTGTCATCGCTTCAGACACGGTGATCGTTTACTGACATTCTTGTCATCACATTCACACAACGGCTCACAAGGGAGCAGTTTTATCGATCGAGTATCAAACGAATGTGCGTTTACATGGAAAACATCGGTGAATTCAATAACGAATCAATGAAATCTATTCAAACGATTCAATGGGCTAAGTTCATCGAACTATTGGAAACTCTTTTTCACATCCATGCACGTATGTGAAATTTCGTCCATGAGCACAACGACGATAAGAATGAAAACGGCATTGCCTCGCGTTTTTTTTTGTTCGGCCTGACAAAAACGACAATTTTTTGGTCTTTTTCACAATCATTTGGACAACAAAAATTGATCGTACATCGATAAAATTTTACAAACGTGTACATATGTCGAATAAATAAGTTTCGGTAAAATATAACCGTGGATATGTTTAAAATTAGCCGAGGCTGGTGGCGGTTTGTTTGTTATTTCAAGGTTTATCGTTTTTTTTTTTTTTTTCGTTAATATTTGTTCGAAACCAACATTCGGTATATTCGGCACTCGTGTTATTGTATTCGACGTTTTTTTTTCCTTCATTTTTCTTTGTACTTGAGCATGTCGCCCTGATAACGTTGGCAAGACTTTAAAAATCACCGGTGCGCTGTGGTTGTAACGAATATTATTATATCTTAATATGACTACGTCTATGTTCCTCTTCATCCTTCAACCCCAAGCGCTCGTTTTTTTAATATGTTTTTTCTAACCGCTACGCAGAAATTCTTAAATACGATGAACTAACTGTGCCTTATATCGGATGCGGTGAAACTCGTGTTCCAATTATTTTCGTGGAATTTTCAGCGATACGAGTCCACAATTCTGTTTTTCTTCAGCCATTTCCATTTTTTTTAAATCATTTTTTGCCTATTCCGTGTCGAAGAAACCCGAGTTTTTATATGAAAAAAATTCAACATTGCTGAGGCGAAAATAGCTCTTTAGCAACGATAATTTTATCGAACCTTCCTTGAATCGGCCTTCCGTTAATAAATATATAAATAGGTGATCAAGTAGTTTACTTGAGCCGAGAAAACGCTGCCTTAATCGTAGTTCTCGGACTCTTGCTGTACGAGCTTGAATCGTCGCGGGCTCTTGACGCACATTGAGCCATGACCTTCGAGTGAGAGGCGACCTTTGCGCTGCAGATACCTCGTTATGAAGCGCGAGATCAATTGCTGCGGTCTCATTTGCCACTCGTTGAGTACTTCCTTCGGTGCTAGAACCTGAGCAATTATTCAAGTGTTATTTATTTGTGTCTCTGTAATCCTATCCCTCGAATATACAAAGAAATAAAATATTCCTTGCTCGTTGATTAAATTCGGACTTGAGAACCCTAAGAACTCGAGAACTTTGAGACATTAAAACTTTGGAACTTTAAAACTTCAGAATTCGAAAACATCAAAACTTCAGAACTTTAGAACTCGAAAACGTAAAAACTTTCGAACTTTAAAACTTTAGAACTTTAAAACTTTAGAACTTTAGAACTCTAGAACTTAAAAACTTTAGAACTTTGGAACTTTGGAACTTTGGAACTTTGGAACCTTGGAGCTTTGGAACTTTGGAACTTTGGAACTTTTGAACTTATGAACTTTTGAACATTTGACCTTTTGAACTTCAGAACTTCAGAACTCTAGAACTCTAGAACTCTAGAACTCCAGAACTCTAGAACTCTAGAACTCTAGAACTCTAGAACTCTAGAACGGTAGAACTCTAGAACTCTAGAACTCTAGAACTTTAGAACTTTAGAACTTTAGAACTTTAGAACTTTAGAACTTTAGAACTTTAGAACTTTAGAACTTTAGAACTTTAGAACTTCAGAACGTTAGAACGTTAGAACTTTAGAACTTCAGAACTCTAGAACTTTAGAACTCTAGAAGTTCAGAACTCTAGAACTTTAGAACTTGAGAACTTGCGAACTTGCGAACTTTAGAACTTTAGCTCTCTAGAGATTTAGAACCTACGAACTTTAAAACTTTAGAACTTTATAAGAACAGTAGAGGGTCGAAGGCATAATTTTTTTTGTTCTTCTATACATTCAACGTACAAGTATTGCTCGTTTATGGGCTTACCCTAGCGAAATTTTTGAAAATATTGATTTTTGGTTCTCGACGGATTCTCCAAATATAAAATTTCAAAAACATTCTCTGAAAATTCGAAATCGATCCGTTTGAAATTGAGGTAGTTATGGACGTTTATAAGTAGGTTCCGCGAACCGGTGAAGATTAAACGCATTTTTCTCAAAATGACTTTTTCAAGATCGATGACCATATCTCGAAAATCACTGTACCGATAAACGTTAAATTTTACAATGTTACAACTTCAAATTTTACATATGAAATTGCAATGCTTGACCGAAGGAAATTTTCTAGGTTGCATTTTTTATTAACGTAAATAAAAGGCTTTTTACCGAAATCGATAGTATTACTTTGGACTACGGCAATACTTTCAAATCAAGCAGATTTTTTCAAAAAATCGATATTTTATTAATTCTTCGTCCAAGCACTAGATAATTTCATGCAAAGACTGAATGGGCTCGCTTTTTTTATTTCGGATGATTTATTTCCGACCAGCAGCCGTCACCGTGGAGGTTGTTTTTTCAAAGCTGCCACATTTCTAAATATTTTCAATACAAAAATTGTAAAAGATACTAAAAATCATACTCTTCAATATAAAGAGAAGGTAGAAAACCTGCACATGTATTCCCAGAAAAAATTCACGAAAAAAACGACTTTTTTCCATCCAAGAACTAGGTGTAACCCGTTGATAGTACTCGAAAGAAGATGGTTTTTTTGTCATATCGCATGTATATCCGGAGGCCTGATCATGCCGGAATTATAGTTTACCTGATCACCCTTCAGTCTGTCAAGCAAAGTAACGCAAACCACAGCCGAGGTGATGCCCGCGTGATGCGTCAGCGCAGCAAAGGCGAGACTCTCCATCTCGATATTGACCACACCGGCTTTCTGCATCTTCGTGAGATAATCCATCTTTTCGTTTTCGGTGAAATCACAGAATGCACCGTCCAGACGTCCTTGGCCCTCGTAAAAATCGTGGGTGCACATTGTCTTACCGACAACCGTGTCGTAAGGATCCTCGGGATGTGCCAGAGCTTTGAGATCCCTCGTCAACTGGCGATCCAGTTTCGCGGGTCTACGGATCAGCTTGCCGAGAACCGGCTGCGGATTCGAAAGAAAAAATTCAGTCCAACTAGTTCAGACGACGCTAATTTTTGTCACGAAGTAAAACTAATCGAACCTTCCAACGTTTCTTTTCATCTTCTCCAATTATCGATTAATATTGAACCAAATTTCAAACAGAAACAAAAAAAGCGTAAGAAGGATTTCGGAAACGAATAAAAACAAGAACGTTTCGAGAATTTAGATATTAAATAAATTGCAGGAATAAAAATGATGCGAATAAAAACTCACCAGCTCGAGGAATGGTCTCAACAGTCCATCGACAGCCTCCTCCGATATGACGACTGTGCCACCTTCCAGGCCGACACCCCCGCAAGTACCGAGCCTGAAGAATATTGGGTCCCTCACTTTGGCGTGATACATCAGCTTGATCACCTCGTGAAGCAATATCCCCACCGATGGGATACCCATACCGTGCTAAACCCAGAACCAAAATATAAATTGTCTCTTGTCCATTGTAATGCTTACTTCCTATCGAGGTTTCATATTTCTCGAAAATCTCGAACTAGTGGGATAAAGCGCAACTCGGGATCAACGATTATGCAACTCTGATAAGTTCAATTACAGAACGATAGCTCAGCCTATGTAGAATAAATTACATTTACTGTGATTCATCAGCTATCTTCGGACGATGCAAACTGGTTTTCAGAATTATTTCGCAAAAATTTAATACGCATGCATACGTAAAAGCTTTATGTATATATATATATATATATATAGCGTGAGTTGCAAACTACTTTTTAATTTTAGAAATTGTACGGACTTTGATAATCGACAAGAGTGCAGCTCGTATCTGACATTTTTTTCTGTACATTCTCGTAATAGGAAGAGGCGCATACTTTTTACCGAATTTGATACGATCTTTGTAATGGTCGACCCTCAAATATTGTCTTTTTTCAAACTCCTGCAGTAATGTATTGAACAGGAAATAATATTTTCGGCAATTCTAATGTACTTTTATCTAATGTACTTTAGATACATTAAATAAAAGCAGGTTTTTCCAAAAAAAAAATTTTAACGTATAAATTCATTTTTATATACAAAATCATTTTTTAAAATAATTTTTAATAATTTTCGTATAAAATAATTTTTTACCAAGTCACCTATATGTGCCCATAAATAAAAGCTGGGGGCGTTCAATTTTTTGAATGTTTAATACATTTGATCAATTCAGTTTCATTAACCAAATTTAATTTGGCACAAGAGTAATTAGAGAAATTATTATCACACGTTTATACTCAGTTTCAGGATTTTTATTTGAGAAATCTAAGTTTGTTTTACAGTTAATTACATACAGTTGATATGTTAACGGATTCACGTAAATTAAAGATTATATGTCTAAATTTTGACCGCCCCATGCTTTTATTGATAGTCACATATGGATATCTTGGTAAAGAAAATTATTTTATACTTTTTATTACATTAAATAAAAGATTGTTTGTTTAAAACATTTTTTTACATATAAATTATTTTCTTCTTTTTAGTCTTTAATTGATTTTACTAGTTAGTTGTTACTAGTAGTTTACTAGTTTACGAGCTTGTACATTAGGAACATGGAATACTTGTAAAAAATAACAAAGACTGTAATTGGGATTGACTTTGCGACTAATTGCTGCATATACTTTTCACATACGAAGACAGTCGGCTCCGAATTTGTTTGTATGTGTTAGTGAAATTTTATATGGATAATTAGATATCGCTACTTTTACATGCAAAGTTGAAAATTTAATGTACAGTTTTTTTAAAGTTGTATGATGCATTGTCACCTTTCAGATGCATGTTTGCAAAATTTTAGAGCTCTAAGTAGTCGGGAAGTGGGTGAAATGTCGATTTTCCGTTTTGCACCTCACAGAAAGTCAAGTTAAATAAAAGCATGTAAACTGAGCCTCTTTCTCTTTTTATCATTCCACTTTTTTATTATTATATCTAACGTGTAATTATCACTTGCTGTAAAAGGAATACTGTGATACATTTTTTTTTAATCGTCCAGTTGCAAATCAAGAGATACAACAATTTTTGAAATTGTAATACTAATCGAATTGAAAATAGCAACAACACGGTTGGAATGCTTCGTCTACAATCTAGAGTTGTTTCCTCTCGTTTTATCCGAAACGCGATTGCGAAAATTCAAGACTCGTATATTGCGTGGCTTATTGTTTATATTATGCACACGTAATGCGTCGATAAGTCACGTCATACCGATCAATGAGAATGTGATTAAATTATCGCAACTCGCGACACTCGCACCAACGAATCGGCCTTTCTACGCAGTACGATTGTACGATATTTTGCCAAGGTGTGTTTCACGACGGTAGATCGCGCGCTGGCACCAACCAAGTGCATTTGATATTCTCAATCACTTTTGCAATTAACGCGACAACAAAAACGGAGTTCCCTAATAACAATAATATCTTTGAGTGATAATTTTCGAAAAAAAAACATTTTTAAATGTAAATACACCGCAATTTTGTTCCCCTTGTAAAATTACATATTCGGAACATTAATAACGTTAGAAATTGTCTGGTTTTTCAGGCGTACGCATAGACTTGGAAATCAGAAGGATATGCATTTTTTTGTACCATTGTTCTATACAGAATTTTTCTGAACTCACTACAATTGCTAGCTAGATATGGGCGATAGCATGTTAGATGTTTATAGGCTTACACTGATGGAGAGTACAGGACCCACTTTGTACATGGAATAGCGATAAGAGTACTGACTTATGTCAAGCAGCGTTGTACCAGCCGGCATCTTGTGACCTATTTCCTTCATGATGTAGTAGGCGAACTGCTCCATTCGTTTTGGGGTACCTCCCATGCATACGAACTGCAAGGACAACATCCAACTTCATTTAGTTTTTCCCTTCGCAAACTCCTATCAGTCTTCAGGACTTTTCTCGCTCATTTAGTACGCGCGCTTGCCGGAGCTCCATATAGCGCGGATTTTCAAACCGTCTGCCTTCTTTTTTCACGCACGTGAGAGATTGCACATACAGTCGATTTTTTCGTCATAGAAATATTACCCCTGCTTTCAAACTTGATGAACATGTTGCGGCATCGGCAGAGCGAGCTCTTTCATCTTCTACAACCGGTCCGGTAGAATGAAACTCGTTTTTTCGCCCCTGGAGGCATCTACGTGAGGTACACAAAGGTGCCTATCCACTACTGTATAATGTACATCATAAGCAAGCAGGAATCGGTCAAACGCAGGGCATTACGGATAAACTTAAAAGAATAATTCGTCCTATAATTTCTTCTTCGTCTGAGTATTGACAGTGGACAATGAAATACTATGACTGTCGTCGTATTTTTTCTGAATCAACGAAAAGTCGAAAAGTAGGGAAAGTTCTATGCAAACGGTGACGTCCAACAATTAAATTGGCCTTTTCAAGATTATTTGTGAAAATATTTGTAAAAATATTGAATCACATTTGCAATTTTTCGAGGAGTTTCGGGATAATTAACAAAATATTACCATGTGATTGAAAATTATACAGTAAATTCTTTGTCATTTGCGGAATGTACCCTCCAAATTTCAAATCGATTGTCTGGGCCGTTTCCATAAAATTTATAATTGAAAAAACACTCTTCAACATTGGGAGATGCCTACGCTTATAGCTGAATGACAGTTTTACGCATGAAAAAGTATGAAAACTTTTTTAAAATGTAATGCAAAACCATCACATCACTCAGTACATTATGACAATTTCGTCATCAGGGTCCTTATGTTATCTCATCATAGGCTATGTTAAAAAAAAGTTTTTTCAATTGTAAGTTATATAGGGTCCGTGTAGTCTATCGATTTTAAATTTGGAGAGTGCATTCAGCATGTTACAAAGAATTTACTGTATACATTTGAAGCAGATCGTAAAATTTCGTCATTTGTCCCGAAACTCCTTCAAATATTATTTGTAAAAATATTCATTTATATTAGTTGTTTAATAAAAGCTTAGTTGTAAAAAAATCGATTATATTTGTCATTTAATAAAATATTATTTGTAAAGATATTCATTTATATTTGTTATTTGATAAAAGCTTATTTATAAAATATTCATTTATATTTGTTATGTGAAAAGAAGATTATTTCTAAAAATATTAATTTATCAGAGACTCAAAATCAATAAACATCTAAGAAAACTGACTGATGACAAGCGGAAAAGTTGGGCCCCCTGAATAGTGTTAGGGACAAATAGCAGTAGGTAACTTCGAATAACAAGATTGGAGAGACGTTTCTTCGTTCCTTTTTCTCTGCCATCTTTCACGAATAAAAACTGCTCCGAAAAATTTCCGGGACCGGGAGACGTGTCAGTTCCTGCGTGCACCACAGTTATTATACGTGGGCGAACGCTCTAAAGTCACGTACCCATCAAATTTGCCTTTTTCACGTAGTCTCCGACTAGGCGAAAGTTCCTCTCGCATGCTGAGAACTGAGTATTTGTTGAGGGATGATCACAATGTTAAATTGTCAACCGACCGATGTTTTTTTTGTTTTACATTATCTAAAAGTATGGACAGCTATAAACATGGACCTGGCATCGTCGATTGATCGTATGTAGACAATTTATATGAAAATTCCGCACTCGAAACTTCAAACGCGTTTTTCGTGAATTGTCGTTTTTCAAAACGCTATACACTCTCAAAGGAAGAGTTTTCCTGCTATCCCTCTTAAATTTTTACACAACATTCTTCACGCCATTTTTTATCTTGCTATGGAAGCTTTTTTGTCTTCATTTTTTTTAACGAAAAACTTTTAAAAAATAGGGTAATTTCGATACTTTTTTTTAACCACAGCCATTTTGTACATTTTGAATAAAAAAACCTTCATAGCAAGACAGCAGCTTTCATACTGATTAATAATCTTTCTACAAATTTTAATTCAGACAATATTTACGGCCACAACCGTGTACACCGTGAGGACTCCTTTTTTCGAAGACACTTTCAACCATTAAAAAAATGTTTAAAAAATAAAAATAGACGTTGAACTCGTAAAGAACAGAGATATGTATTTTCTGTTCTTTACGAGTGCTTTGATTTGACATTAAAAAATCAGAATGTTTAGCGTATTTTAACCATCGAAAAAGAAATCGCGACAAACAGCTGTTTTTCGACCCATTACACTGTGATGATCTCTTAAAAATTGACCTTTGACAAGTTTCAAAGTGGTATTCGCCAGAGTTTCAAAACCGAACATCCCGGGACCTTACCCCAGCTGATTTGAATGACGTTTATAAATGAATTCGTTTGACGGACGAGCGATGTATATCTGTATGTCGCGTTGCGTATCTTATCGGCCTTTTGATGACATTGATACCGATTGTAAGTGCAAGAACGCATATTATGCGGTCGATTAAAACTGAAATGGCGGCGTATCAACAGTGGGTAACTCACGATAAACGCTTATCAATGACGATATCGTTCTCGGTATAATTCTTCGGATCAATAATCACGAATTTAGATACCGTAGCTGATTCCGCAATTTTTAGACACTGATTTAACATTAATAAATTTATATCCGTTAATTTGCAAATGTATTATTGAAAAAAGAAAAGAAGCATACCTTGACATCGCCGAACATTTCGACTAGATCGTGCGATCCACTTCCTAACGCCAAATGGTACAGGATATCCTGATCCATAAGCTCGATATTCGGGTTCCTCAAGCGGACCGATCCATCTGAGTACCTGGAAAACAATTCCGAGACGATATTGAATCATACATTGTTTATTTTTATAAGAATGGTATTTATATTCCTGCGCATTTTATATGCTATCGTTCGACTGATTTTTTTAAATGCATTATCGTGGGCATTGTTTTTTCAGATGTACAGAAGTAACGTTTTGTGTGAGACTGCAACGTTTTGCAGATTTGCTTTAATAAATTGGTTTTCCGCTGGCATCAGTTGACTCGAAGCTGCAGAAGCTGTAATTGAGATGAATATTTTGTACGATAAAAAAACGGGACATGAGACGTGTCCCTAGATTCATACAGAACGCAGTGTGTAGCTCCACTAATATTCCTGTAAATATATCGGCCCGTGAACTCAATTTTTACATGCAAGCACATTCAATATTGCCCAGTGGTCACATCGTTGCCAAGCAGAAGTGTTGGTAAAATTCGAAGATTCGGACACATTCGATCGGGCTATGATGTAATCAAAAAGTAAATATGAAAACCGCGTAGCAGCAGCTGCCTGTCGAGGCAGATCCGGAGAATGCATGACCATTTCGGAAAAAAGAGCACAACACATTCTTCCGCAGTCAAAACCGATCACATGAAAGATCGGGTATGAGCCGTGGGATAAAAAGAGGAGATGAAACGTTTTCCGCAGTTCCGAGGGTCGCATCAGAGGATGAAGGTACCTGCGTTGCTGCTGGACCTTTCCATCACTCAGCATCGCGGAAGAAGTCTCAACGGCACGATACATGAATGACGGAACTCAAAAAGTATTGTTCGGGCTTGCATGTTCCCTTCACTGTGTGTCTTGTAATACTATAAGTATAGTTCGCTGTTGAAGGAGGGATCCGTCTCTCCTCCTTCCAAAGGGAGCCAGAAGGGATCGGAAATAAGAAGTCTTACATTTCCGAATCCCTTCCTGGCTACAGTCCCTATATAAAATGAATAAATCAAATATACATCTTGATTTCCATCTACAGTCATTGATTATTCTTATGCTGGATTTTTGGGATTGCCTGGATCAGACAGGGACTGTAATTACTCGTTCAAAACATTCTGAACAAAGTTAAAAGGGCACTAAAAAACATCTGCTCGTGCAGCAATCACCAGATAGTAAAAAGTTCCGTGTCGAAAGAACAGGATGGAAGACATCCAAGGAATCTCGGGAATCGCAGGAGGCGAACCACGTGATTACAGTAGTAGAAGATGATTTCTTCACGTTTTCTTTTGCTTGTACTTTTTAATGCACCTGGATACACGCACTCTCGGTATTATAGCCTGCGGTTATTTAAGTAAGTACCTGACTTCGCTCGCGGGTTCCCGAGGACAGCAACACTTTGACGGTCGTGACGCCGGAAGTTTCAGCTGGCACTCGTGGTTATCATCAACCGAGAGCTCTTCCCGTCGTTCGCAACTGCAGGTTGGCATTTTTCCCCCTTTTTTGCCTCCTTTGGTACAACCTTGCACTAATTTGTCTTCAGAGGCATTCACGAGAATTGCCACAGCTCGTTCCACACCGGCAACGATGATCACAATTTTTCGCAACTTCTGCGCTCCACGCTGCTGCTTATCTTGTCATTTATAAACTATTTTACGATATCATGAAGGTTTTTCCAAATGTACGATGTGAGAATTTATTCAATTGGTCAAATAGGCTCGTATCAGCCGCACATGGAGCGACGACTTTGAAAAAATGTACTCGTTCTTCCGTAAAATGACGTGTGAGTAATGTCCCAAAGCAGGAGGCACTTCGAACGCCTCTCTTGGAATAGATCCGGTTTGTTGTGTGCTGAGGCCTTTATAGTCGTTGACCAAGTCGTCGTCGCCCCACCACTCTCACAACCGTTCGACCACGAGAACATTTACTACACCATCGCTCATAAAATCGCGCGCGCGCCTATGTGTCAATACGTGAACACGGTTACATACGAATTCGACACGACGGCGCGGTAGAATCGAATCTCGGGGCAATTCCAACTCGATGCGGAAAGAACTCTGTTCCGGAGGGAAAGGAAAATGTTACACAATTTTTCTGTCAATTGCTCACGATTTGGGTTGGTTTCGTCATAGAGGCACAGTTGTTTTCGAAAGAACATTACGTATGCTCATCTCGGAGTGTTTAAGATATTCCCAAGTGTCCGGGGATACGGATAGTAGGTAAGAATCAAACAATCGTATCTCAAAGACTTGGCCAATTGTGCTCGAATGTGACAAGTGGATCTTCAAGTCCCCTTTCACGCGGTTGTTTTTTACCAACTCGGAGAATCTACACTTACCGAAGTATCGTGGACTCGATGGAATGCATTTTTAAATATATTGTAATTTTAAATATATATATTTTACTGCCTTTTTTACCGATTTCTAATTTTCAAACCGATCCCACGAATCCCTGGAAGTACATGCGAATCTAGTAGTAATCGTATTTTATTCCTACTCGCTACTCATTTCCATCAATTATTTTACTTTCGTTTTCTTATATCTATCCTAGTTGGTAGTTTCTGAAATTGTCTGATGTAATCCCATAGTTGCTTTGCCTGCTGCATTTTCGGTTGCACTTCTATTTTCCAGTCAATTACTAACCTCCTGCTATTTCCCCATCATTGCTCCAGTTTATTTACTATTTCTTAGTTCAGTTTTTCCTCAACTTTCGTACTCACGCAAATATGTCTCAATTTTTTAGATTCCTGCTTGCATATTGTACATTTGGCGTCTACATATCCTTTTTCCCGCTTTCCCGATGTTTCCACATCTTATCCGCACCCGCGTTTCTTTTAGCTCTCCGCTAATCATCTTGTCCTCCAAAAAATGTTACATGTGTATACCTGTCTTCCTGTGTTTGTATTCCTTGCAGTATATTGACGCATCGATTTTGCTCCAATGCCATTGAAATTCTTATTCAATTTTCATTTTAATATCTTTTTCTATTTTTATTTCCCGCTCTCTTACTTTTCCGTCCCTTACGGTTTGCCATATTGCCCGCTCGTCGCCACTTTCCATTATCTATTTTCTTTCTTTTCCCCATTTTGATGGATTATCATTTATATAAGATGTCTCAAAGTGACCTGACATTTTAATTTATTAACAAAACGTATTATTTATTTGAAAAGTACGAATATTTTTATTATTAATATAAGGTACAAACATGAACGAACTTTTGACGAAATTTGCAATAACAATTTGTCATAATTTCGGACTAATTTCATTAATGGTGCATCCAATTGCTTACTTGAGCTCCGGATTAGTCTGTGGATCATTGGCATACACTTTTCCTTTCAGAAAATCCCAAAGAAAGGAGTCCAACAGCGTGAAATCGCACGATCTTGGTAACTATGCATTAACAATGCAGCAAATAGCAACTTTTATGCGTTGCTCGATCCTATGATTCTGCATGACTAAACCTCAATACTTCCCGATGCCAGTTGCCAGAGATTAGTACTCTATGTTCGCCAACAAAAAAATGGCGTGCATCTTAAAATGTCAGGTCATTTTGAGACACCCTTTAATTGCTCGTGCTTCTTCCCTTAGCCCTTTTTGGCCACCTACCATCCCCCATCTTCAGGTGCGAATGGATTTATCAATCGTTCCAGTCGTTGGGATAATATTGACTACTCGTTCGGCTTAATGCGCACTTGATAACGGACAACGTATCTTGGCATTCCGAGGGGCATCGACAGATCGATCGAGTTATGAAGAGTCAATACCGGAAGATTTTGTCTGCTCGATCCATTGTTCTGCAGATTAAAGGAAGGCTTTCTGCACAATGACTAAGGAGTTTAAAACCGACGAACTTTCGACGCGTGACTATTGCCATAATTGCAAAATGTACCAGACAACTGTTGAAGGGAGCGGAATTGCATGAACACGTAAAGGGAGATAGCTCACGTTCGCTCACGAATACGTGACGAAATAAATGGATGTAACTGAGGTTTAAGGATGCAGTTTCCGTAACTAGCTCTTGATGGAGCTACAATGCCTTCCCTTGCACTAAACGCAATCATTAATTTTAAAAATGACCGACGGTGTGATGCACAAAACTAGGGCATTAAAAATATCACTGTATGACGACACTATATTGGAGTAATCATTAGATGCCATTTTTTTCTAGTCTGCGCAGTCTTGCCGGTATGACGAAACGGATCCGAGTTGATAAAAAACTTCGATTAGCGCGTAATAAGAATCGCCGAAAACAAAATTGACACAGCATTTCAGCGTGACGAGGGGAATTTGACTCATAGGAGCACGAGGGTTCGACTGATCGAAAATATCGCTCGATGAGACCGACTAGACCCGCGGCAGAACTCAGGTGTCGCGGTTGGAGGCTTTGGCCGTTCGCCAAAAATCTTCTTCGAAACCGCTTGGACTAAGCTCGCGATCTAACATTGAAGGTATATGTTACATCTTCTCTGCCAAGTTAACCCAGGCACTCACAAAGCCGATCAAGCACACCAATTATTTTCGCGTATGGATCATGACTATTTTTTTCACAGTAATGGTCTCGTGTCTACAAGTGAGTGGGCATTGGTTTTTACACTTAGTATCGCGAACCGTATGGGATTCTGCACAACAGGAGACATGTGGGTATTTTTTCACCTTTTTCTCAATAAATTATTATTTATAAAACGAATCGTAAGATATGATATTTTTTTTGACAGCTTGAGGAGGGTGATACCCTTAGGCGAGAAAAAAGATTTCTGATTTTCGTGATTTTTTTTAAGGAAAGAGTTCTTCACTGTTTTTAGGCTTAGGGTATATTTTATTACTACTTTTGATTGTTACATGGAATTTTTTCATCAAACTTTGAAAATGGCGGACGTATGGCACAGTCTTCTAAACTCCATTCTCAAAACTGGCGTGACGTATAGCTAAAAAACTATTACATCGATTCTGATAAAATTTGGTATAAATCTTTCTAACCTTATTGTTTAAAGACGATCCTAAATGTTAAAAAAAAATTTAAGAATTGATTGCAAAATAAAGCAATTTTTTTCAGACAATTCAATATTTTTGTTTCAAAGCGTAACATTTCATCGATTTTCAATATTTCTCGCTTTTTATTGGTTCATATGATACGTATGAGTGTCAATGAAAGATAAATCCTCGTTGGTTTCTTTTTCCGATTAATCCTGCCAACGCTGCGTGTCACGCCGTCTGAAAACATCCACTGCAATCCGTTCAGAAGACCGTGCCATACTTCTGCCATTTTCAAAGATCAATGAAAAAAAATACCATGTAACAGCCATAAGTAGTAATAAAACATACCCTAAGTCGCAAAAACGGCGAGAAAACCTTTCCTTTAAAAAATCATGAAAATTCGTAATTTTTTCCTCGCCCAAAGGTATCTGACGCCTTCATTTCTATTTGTTGTCATTTTTTTCCGAAAATAATTTACAATAATTTACAATTGTTTATTGCATCGGCCGCAAAATAAACTCAATGAAAAAAATGGCAGCGAACATTTTTAAAAAATTGCGGAAAGACCTCCATCGGAAAATCGGATGATAGAAGCTTCATAAAAATCAATTTTAGTCATGGAGTTCTATGTGCATTTGCAAATACAGACTTCAACCAATTTAACTATGGAATTTGCAAAATAAGACGTTTAACAAATGTATCTTACAAAAATGAATTTTAATTGTCGCGTTTTACGTGCACTGCGAAAAGCGATATGTCCACGCATTTCGGTCGTAGGAACTAAAATCGAACGTTATAAAAACGAATGCAATGTCGTCGTAAAGTTATAGCGAGGCTGGAAAGATGATCGTATTTTCAAATGTTCCGCGGAACCCAAACCTGCAGGCATTTTCGTACGAATAATTCTCGAGACAAAATATGACTGGGATGCTTATCGTTGATCATGAACTGTACTCAATACAGTTTATAATTCGTGAATATCGTACTGGATTCGGAAATTCACTTCTTTTTCATTCATAATCCATAGGAACGATTATCATAGGAACTATGTCATAGGAACGAACTTACATTTTTCCTCGCCTATGCACGTAGTAGCCACAAGACCAAATTACTAAACCATTTCTGTCTAAAATCTCGCTAGATGGAAAAAAATTCAGTACGAAGTAAAAACAATACGTTTATAGATTGCGCAACTGGAACCTGCTGGGTTTTTCTGTTACTCACATTTTTATCATGATCGATATTTTTTATCGCCGTGATTAACGATTCTATGTAAATCTCGACTTTTCTTTCTTCCGTCGTATCTTATTCAAAGGTCTATGATAAATGTTCTGCGTAAATCTGGCATAAAAGGCGATTGTACTCGTTTCAGAGGATTTGCAGTGAAGTAGAACGATGAGGATTTGCAGTGACGTAGGACCCCGAAAAATAGAAATTTTCACATATTTTTTCAAGCTTCCTTCATCTACTTTTAATCAGTTTTTTTTCTCCAAAATTCTACTCACCTCTCACAAAAGTAAACCATTAAGGGCTAACACCATAGTTAATGTCTAAAATTAAGTGATTTATCGGGATTTTTTTAATTAAAGGACAAGTAAGAGGATAATAATATTCAAGCATATAACTAGTCATATCTTTAAGTTAACAACAACAAAAAATTATGTTAAAAAATGACTCGAAATGGCGACGCTGGAGCCATTATCGCGAGGCATGTTGCATTAGACACTCTGCGTCACTGACGCAAATTTGAATGTGGATTTTAAATATATATATATACATATATATTGATTATATCAGTATAGCTAGAGAAATACGTAGGGGATTTTTTATTTATTAATTTTTGTGTAATTGGCAAGCATTTAAAGTAAAAACCCAATTTTCGACAGAAAAAAGGACAATCATTTGTTAATAGATAATGTTATAATCAACTCATGGAAAATTCCGTACGTATTTCTCTTCGGAATGTTTCTTTGAAGATGTGGTAAAAATTTGCAGTGAAGAGAATGAAAATTGTGAAAGTTATGCTGTGTGCCGTTTTGAACAAACGTGTTCCGAGAAAACGCCACTGCCACTGCAAACCTACACGGCCCTGCGGGCCTTTTTCACAGTTACCAAACCGGTTTCCCCTTATTCTAGATGGTTCTAAGCATCGCTTAAGCTAATTTGGGAAAAAAATCGATTTTTTTTAATTCTACAAAGTGTTACCCCTTAAGTTTGCATAAATTTGCGCAGAAATGTAGAAAGTTTTATTGTAGGCGTTGATTAATTAATGTTTCCGAGGAACGTCATTTTGTTCAGCAGAAAAGGGCATTCAGATCGAAAAACCGTTAAAAAAATTCTTCGTTCATATACAGATTGAATGCTGCAATTGTAGATAAAATGATTTCATCGCCAACTTGTTATCTCTGTCGAGGGGATCAATGATCAAACCGTAACACGCATTGTTTATGAACACTTGACTCGATAGGCTCTATGAGCGATGATCTCTTTTATATCAACTTGAATGGGTCGCAAAAGAAGAATATGAGTAGGGATTGATGATTCGGAATAAAATGCACACTCAGCGCGACTGAAACGTGACACTACCACGGCAGTCGATAAGGCGAGTGATATAACGCATCAGATGCGTCCGCATATAGCATTAAAAAATTGCGTTTAATCGTCAAATGAAATAAATAGCACAGTGAAAAAAACCGTGTGACGAATTGAAATAAAGGCATGGATAAACACTCATACGTCGCAGTCGGACCTCAACATCGATTAGTAATATTTGAGTATTGATGCACTCGAATCAACGACGACAAACGATAATGTTATTAAGATAGCCGAGTTCCAATAAACGGCCATTCATCTCTATTAAATCCCGGGGACTTATTTGCCCTCTTAAGGCGAGATATACATTTAGACGGGGAAAAAATTAAGCAATTTAGAGGGATTTTTTAAACTCAAAAATAATTATTCAACATTCATCAAACTGGGGGTATACTTTAATAGCATATTTGAGCGTACAAAAGAATTTTATTAAATTCGTTTATCGTGGCAATGGCGGAGCCGTAGCAGAGTGTTACAGCAGGGTTGTCGCGGGCAGTGCAGTCTAGATTCGTAGATTTTGATTTGCAAAAAATAAAATAAAAAATGTTCAGCTAGAACATGTACAGTTTCTATTTGATAGTAATTAAAATGAAGAAAATGCAAATTTGAGAGAAAGACGCGCATTTACAAAAAAAAAGCAACATTTCATGCAACATGTCTGTACAGTTTGGATTAAGAAACTAGTTTTTTAAAATAATTTTTCCAAAATAATTGTCGTCAAATGAAAGGTAGTAACACTATCAATATTTCTACCCACTTTAAACTCAATCAGTTTAATAGTTTCCCAGTAATCCAGCAGTTCGAAGTTTTTCGAATTTCCCTTTGAAGCTTTCGGAAAAAATTTACACATATAAAAAAAATGTCCTGACTGAATCATAAACGCCGAGCCAAAAACACTGAAGCTAGTTACATGAAATTTGGATAGCAGGTTGCTTTTGTGATGTAAGCACGCACTGGGAAGGGATTTTCCGAAATTCAACCCCCTGAAGGGTGAATGTCCGCAAATACCTTCCCAGGGCGTGCTTACGTCACAAAAGCAACATGCTATCCAAAATTCATGTAATGGGGATGTAAATTGGGAATGTAAACTGGTAAGGGGTAGGAAAATTTTTTAAGGAAATTTTTAAAAATCCGTTCGGGATACCTGATTTTCGTTATTCGTGTCTCTTGACACAATTAATGAAAAACGTATTTCAGCGTTATTTAAAATTAAACCCCTAAGGGGAGAAAGAGGGTGGCAACGTTTGTATGTAAAGTAAAAAAAAACTGGTCAAAAGATTTACTTGAAACTTAGTATTAAAGCTCTTCCAAACAATTCTACGTGTACCTTAATGAAACTGTTCAGGAGCACATTGCATTAAGGAGCACTCAACACAGGTCTACGCGAGCGAAGCCGCGGGCGGAAAGCTAGTTCTATCGTTTAAAGAAAAAAAAGAAATCGATTTTTTTATCGTTGTAAATATATATCCGGGCTTAAGTTACATACATTCTCATGCAAAATTGAGACTTCCATAGATTTCACTTCGCCTACTGGATGACGTTCAAGTTTGCATCCCCCGAATGCAACGATTTGCTTATTGATTTTTCATTTATATATTGTTTATCCAAAGCTTTCCTAGCCAATTAAGATCGTAAATCTCTAATTTAAAAAAATACGTAAAAACGTTGAAGATTTCACAGCCTAAAATGGTAAAAAAATTGAACAATTCAACGAACTAATTTCCGTTGCATTCCAACTATGCAAACTCCAACATCACGATACTGGATACCAACGATGTCGAAGAGATAAAAAAATCCAACCAGAGCACTGTCTCATTGCCAGAAAACATGTTGGAGTGCAACATCCTGTCCGGAATATTTTTTGTATGTCGAAATAGCGGAGACGTTTCCACTCGACGATGAACGTTCCATCGCTCGTCTTTCAAGCTATATTTTTTTCACGATATTGGATTTTTCTCGCTAACCTCCATAGCTCTATCGACGGAAGAAAGTTGTGATCGCGCAATATAGGTATAGCGTACCTATATTGTTATGGCTATACCTATAACTATACGGCTTGTCAACGGTAGACAACCGCAGGTATAGAAAAATAATGAGGTCGCGCGTCGTCGACAAGTGTGCAATACATAAACCTGTAACGTGCGGGGGAGTCACCATGAAGAGGATCGGTAAACGTCAATCAGACGCCATCGGCGTTGCTGGGATGATTAAAAATTGCGAACCTACTGAGAACTCGTTTAAAAAATGGAAAGGTACAAGCGGAACAACGAAAGAATGATGGTCCTTGAATGACAATTGGTAGTTCCGACAGAGAATCACGGAGCGCTGGCTGTTTTTAATCATCTCAGTACAATGAAGAATCGATGCAAAAAAAAACGTAACTGAGTCCTTCGGTTCCATCACAACTTAATTGAACGACGAATGATCCTACTGAATGGACGGGCAGACCATTTATGCAAATTACCAAGCAACTAGCCCTTCTCTATTATAGACCATGGCAGAACGACGGCAGAGCGAGATGAGCTGATTGGAACGTTGATCCAATTGCACAATTAAATATCTGTAAATTAATAACGACCATCCCACTGAACGAACTAACCTACTTCTAGTCATTTTCAACGTGTTGAATCAATTCATCCTTTTATTTAAGGAAACGCGAGCCCTGTCCATTGATATGTCACGATATTTTTCAGTCCAATCATTTTGTCATCAGCATCGAATCGCTCGTAATACTGATCACAAAATGCCAACAATTATTTATTTTCTCATTGTTTCGATTCTTTCCCGAATTGATATGACGGCAACCAGGTGGGGCGCTTTTTTTTATTGAAAACATTCCGTTGCGAAGCTATGTTCGAACTTCCAATACCCCACCCAAATCAATATTTCGCTACAGCTATGGAGCCTATCTTGGTACCCAAAACAAATCGATATCAGATGCTATACAGCCCCCAAGCTTTTTCGCCCCGTATCGCCCTTTGCAAAACCCGTCGAAATGATTCCGCTTTGTCTGTGGCGTTGAAAACGACCACGAATCCGGATTATTGATTAGATTTCACCGATAAATATATTGGGAAGGTCCGCGCAATGTCTCGTGATGATAACTATCAGTTTTCGGCATCCGGAAGTACATAATCGAAAACAGTCTTTAAAAGGAAAAGGAAAGAGCATTCGAAAGACCTTGCTGACGATCGAGGGTTGCCTTTATAAATTGTGCATTTGTGACTGTGTTTTAAGAGGTTAGGTCTAGTTGTAAAAATCGAAAAATCACTTTTTTCAAAACCAATATATTTTGACAGTATATTATTTTACAAATGTTCCCTAAAAATGTCAAGATTATCGGATCAAAATTGACATATTTATAGCCTGTTATGTTGACGCCCGTAGGAACGCTCGGGGCGTCATACGAAACTTTAAATACTTTTTTCTCGAAACTACGTTTTCAAAGTCGGAGAACAAATATCTCAGCAACTACTGCATCGATCTTTGTGACATTTTTTGGGCTTTTTCTAGATGTAAAAATATAGCATTTGATCGAAGAATCCTTTTCCGAGGTATACTTTCGATTCGATGAACGAAAAATGCCCATTTTTCGCGAAAATCAAAACACTGACTTCGAACAGGCGCCATTTTTTTGAATTCGATATTTCGGAAATTTCTTCCATTGAACGAAGGATAAACTAATATACTAACGAAATTGGTTTGATTTTTAAATCGATTATAATTAACCATTTTTTCACAAAAAAATTACCGATGAAACTTTTTCAAATATCTAATTTTTGTAGAAATTTATCAACACGACTTTCAAAAAATCCCAAAAATGAGCAGTTTTCGACTGTTACAACTAGACATAAGGCGTTGAGGAGCGTCTGATTCGTAGAATAAAAATAATCAATGTGAACATTTTTTTCCGTCTGGGTCCAAGTTTTTTTTAATGACCAACCTTTTCATTTGGCGAATTTCGCATTATTTCATTATCAGGTGCACATTCACAATGTTTTTCCACACAAGCAATGTTTGTTTAATATTGTATGAATGCATAATCGCTATTAAGCCACGCAAATGCTTGCCACTCCGAGGATTTCAGAATCGCGAGATTATCAAACGCGATACGCAGAGGATCGTTCCCGGTGAATGGGTGAATTGAATTGACGAGAGCCTGGCGATGCTGATAAAAGGACAGGACATACAAATATAGAAGTCATGCGGATACGACACGTTCAAAGGGGTGTTGGATCGATCGACGTAATCGAATTTGCGGAAGCAATATACGAGGATGCTCGTGATCGCTCCGTTTCACGCCCACAGCTGATCAAGTACAGTGAATGGCCAGCCTAACAACTTACAAAGGACTTGGGTGTGGTGTTTGCTGGTGCTCTCGAAACTTTGGGGTCTCGATTCGTGCATCGCGCAACGACGAGAGTGAATAAAGCCTCCAACGCATTTATCGCACTGCACTTCTATACAGATATTTCAGACAACGATCCAAAAATCCTTCAGCAAAATCGTCAATCTACCGGCAACTCTTGTTGTTCCTTTTCCTCTTAACGATTTTTCCCCACCACGGTCGTTCCGAACCCGCGCCAAAAAGGCTATAAATCGGAAACGAAAAATTCATGGAACACTAAAAGCCATGATCGGTAAAACGTTCCGCTCAAAATCTAAAATTGTTTTTTAAAACAATTCATTCCTCGATCAATTCTCTGTCCATAAGCGTGCCAATCATGGTCCCGTTTTTCTCTTCTCGTGCCCACGACTGTAGCATCTGTCACGTACCGGTGCAGATCGCTTTAACCAGCTGTCGATACGTTCAGATATTTCTCAAGTCCCCACAGCTATCTCATCCCAAGCTAAAAATCGGCAGGTGCTGCCGGAGTGCGGCAAATGGGTTAATACCTCGCGCGCTCGGATCTCACAGTTGGCATGGCAACTGCGAACGGTCCAGAGCCGGAAAAGGTATTCCTTCGTCTTTCGCTGTGGAAAATGTGACAAGAGCCGACTATACGTCACCACCAAAGAAACGAGACTGAGCCGCAGACGTTGCAGGCCATTTTTGCCATCTTTTAATTCAATTTACTATCTTTTCATAATCAAGTTAATGACTGAATCAGGACGTGAAATTTGTTCGAACACAAATTATACTCCGAAGCCCTTGAAAAACGTCACAATTTATTCATAAAATCTCGACTAACGTCATGAGCTATACGTCACCAGAGAAACGAGACGGCAGGACAACAACTGTGTTCTTTATTTGCCTATTGTCAGATATCTCTGTCCTTAAATATCTCTATTCTAAAGCAATTTTAATCACAAACAGATATATTTCGAAATATCTTATGTGTAAAACAATTCTCTGCTAAACCATCTCCATTCGTAAAGGCATGGCATCACAATGCCACCATAATTCGATTCTGAAATATTACTGCTCTTAAATATCTCCATTCCACAACCTTTCGTATCCGAAACTTTTCTCTTCTTAGATATCTGTATTCTTCAAAATCTCACGTGACAACCAATACATCTGTATTCCGACAATTTCACCTCGCAATATCTCTCTTCCGAAACATCTCTATTCCAAGAGCCTCTGCGTTGCACTTGTTTTATTCATAGTCAATATATTGTAAATGCAATATTACGAATGGAATAGAGATGTTTCGGGAGAGAGATATTGCGAGATGAAATTGTCAGAATACAAATGTTTTGGATATCACATGAGATTTTGAAGAATACAGATATTTAAGGGGTTACCCCCACTTGCGATTTTGAAAAAATCGACTTTTTTATTGTATTTTTTGAAGTATAAGTATCTGAGAATATGTCCTGAAAATTTCAAGTCGATCCGAACAAAATTAACTGAGATATGAGCGTTGAAAGAGAAGAATCCGTGAATTGAAGAACTGAAATTGAAACTTTAAACGCGTTTTTCTCAAAATGGCATTTCTGAAGTCGGTGACCAAGATTACTCGAACACTAATGAACCGATCTTCTTGAAATTTTGCAGGCTTATTTAATACATAAAAATGTAGTCTGTAATCGTTCGATTTTTTTTTCGAAATAAAAATGGCCGTTTTATAGCCAAAAAACGGCTGTTTTTTTCGTTAAAATCGAACCATTAACTTTGACTGTCCGCCATTTTGTGAAAAATGAATATTTTTTAAAATCCTTCGATTAAAGACTAGTTTATACTTATATTTGACTAAATCCATCCGCATTTTTTTTCAGAGGATCCACTTCGCCGCAATGTTGGTCACCGCAAACCGTGTACATAAAAACATTATTTCATTGACGGCCATTTGCCACTAAACAATGTAATATTTTTCAATAAAAAAATTACTGAAAGTTCTTCAAGATGTGTTCTTTAAGATGGTATATTGATCGATTAAAAAAGTTTTGTAGTTTTCTTTAAAAAAATTCATGAAAAAGGCCTTTTTTGTGCTACAAGTGGGGGTAACGCCTTAAGAATAGAAACGTTTTGCATACGAAAGATTGTGGAACGGAGATATTTAAGAGCATTAATATTCCAGAACTGAATTATTGTGGCAATTTGGATCTTTGCGAATGGAGATGTTTCGGCAGAGAAATGTTTTGGGCACGAGATATCTTTGAATGAAAATGTTTCTGATTAACCTGCTCCAGAATAGAGATATTTAAGGAGAGAGATGCCTGAGAATAGAGTAATAAAGAATAGAGTTGTTGCCCTGCCTACGAGATTGAGCCACAAACGTTACAGGCCATTGTTGCTATCTTTCAATCCCGTTTATAACCTCTTTACAATCAAAACGAATGGTACAATCAGGACTTTAAATATGCTCGAACATATACTCCGGAGCCCTTTAAAAACGTCGCGTTTTATTCGTAAAATCTCGACTCACAAGATCCCCCAATAAGTGTCACTAAAAGTCAACCCTAAGCAGAGCAGACCCAATTTTCAGGAGCTGCGAAATTTTTATCACAGGGGAAAGAAAATCCGTTCTGACACCTCACAGTTGAAAAGTTTCGCAGCCATTTTCTCATACAAGTTCCCCGTTCAATGGAGCCGCTGTGAGCACAGTTGAATGCCAAAGCTGCCGTAAGAATGAAAGTTGGGTGGTTTGAAAATGAGGCTGCGCGTAACTGGGTTCGTCTTGATATGGAAATTCTCGCACAATGCTTATATCGAGCTCGGTGCATCCATATACGACAATGCTATTCCACATTTTTCCAACATTCATTTACGGTTCAGCGCCGTTTATTTTACCGTCAACTCGAATTCGTTGGTGCGTCGACGCGCGAACTAAATGTTCGCGTAGACACTTTCCGCAAGACGAACATAACTCATGAGAGGTTTATTGATTTTTTTTATGTAGGAAAAAAGTGTATCCCGAAGGAACGCGCTGTTACGTTCATACCTGCGGACGTGAAGACACTTCTAAGAGCTTCTTATTAATAGAGCCGCATCGATCGAGAGTCTCAACCGTTGCCAACGGGAAATAAGTCTCTAAGCTATACGTACGTATATGTACGAACCGTACACGTGTTGCGTGCAATACTTTCTTGTCAGGTCTGAATCGACATCGTTAACCCGACGCGATTCATCACACTGTTCGAGACAAAGAGAATGAAAAAGAAAAGTGAACATCATTACCAAGGCATTTTCAGAATTAGTTACTACGATACGTGTCTCGCAAAATTATACAAACAGCAAGACTTTGACACTAATTTAATATTATGACCTAAATTTCTTTACGCAGAGCCATTCTATTTTTCAAATATCAAAAAATTGTCCGCGTGTCATAGATTGGACTTATTTGGATATTTATTTTGTGGAATGTGGAAAAAACGAATTATCTTCGTCTTGAAGTGCATTCAATTGTCGACACAGTACAGGTATTCATTATCTATGAAAATTGAGCTTTGAGATTTGAAAAAGAAAAACAAGGGGATGTCATTATCAATGGTACGGTAATGGATATTGATAAAACATCTATTAAAATCAACCGAATGAAGCAAAAGAAAATTCACAAATGAAACTATGTCCTAAAAATCTGTATCCTGTCAAATGGCGAGGTTGACATCACTTTCGGGAACT
The DNA here is from genome assembly GCA_951751655.1 of Ophion costatus. Classification (NCBI taxonomy): domain Eukaryota; kingdom Metazoa; phylum Arthropoda; class Insecta; order Hymenoptera; family Ichneumonidae; genus Ophion; species Ophion costatus. Next base: position 30,770,938 of record OX632361.1, read on the forward strand.
GTTTGTCGCGCTATCAAATCGACATTCGTACTTGTGAGTATAGTTCCGAGGACGATTGCATATCCGAATTTTTTCATTCCTAAAGCGCAGTTCCAACTACATATTGAAGTGTTTCGTGGATTACATTTCGCCCACGCGTCAAAAAGTTTTTCGTCCTTTTCGACCAACTCACTGGGCTCTGGTTGGATTAACTATTAAACTTGGATAGAGGAATTCCGAGCTGTTAGTTACCGAGTGCGGCAACCGAAGGGAACGTCGCCGACGAAGTAATGAACGATTAATGAGAAAATACGAAAATTGATATTGAATGACATCAAAATCGTCACAGACGCATCGGCAAGAAAAATTATTCTCATTGCAGGTGTTCTACGACACCGAGAAAATATTCCACACCTCTAAAAAGGAAAAAGCTCGTGCTAGAAATCCATCCGAAGAGTGTACGGATCGACGAAACGGACAACAAGATTCAGTCGATGTGGAAAATACGATGAATTCATAAAAGACGAATTAATTAGTATTTCCCCCTAGAACATGGTAATCAACCGCCTAGCAGAGTGTACTTAAAAAATAACAGGGAGATATTAAACGATGATGGTAAAGAAGTCCAGCAAGAATCATTCGATGCTTCTCCCCAAAGCATCCGAGTTAGCGAGCTCCTTTTATTTTCCCTGAAGGAATAATCACCCCTGAACGACCAAGTATAACCAAACATATACGCTTTTGATCAGGGTGAATCCCCTACAACGAGAAAATAAACAACAAATAACCGAATGGCGAATCGATGCGGACATCAACAAGGCTCCTCATTAGCACCTCATCACTCATATCGACAAAAAAGAACTAAAAAAGAAATGTCAATTCGCATCGCGAACTTTTTTCCGCCAATTGTCTCGTGATTCACTTTTTCCAGTACTTACTCGTCGATCTCATCCTCTTCGAGTAGCAGGCTCATCGTGGCAGCTACAGAAACGAAATTGACGCGGCTGAAGTTCTTCGTTTAGCTCGGGTGCTTCTTTATTTATTTATCGTCCCGAAGTTACGACGGCTGGTCGAGAACGGAGGATGAACGAGAGGGAAACCGCGTAGATGAAAAGTTTCAGGGTGTAGCCGCTTCGGGTTTGCACATTGGTTGACTCTGAGACGTATGCGGAAGTCCTACGTGTACGAAGCGCTGGCAGCGTTTGCGCCAACATTCGATAGCTCGCAATGATATCCCCCAATTCGGCCACCGCGAGCTTCCGTGCACACACGACGAGCGGGAAGCACGCGAGAGGGCGCAAGAGAGAGAGAGGGAGAGAACGAGAATGAGAAAGGGAGGAAAAGGAGGGAATTATTATTGCGCGTGCGCCCCACGTGTTTCACAACCCCCTCGTCCCCATTTCACCGAAGTAAAGATTCCTTTTGGTTCTACCGTGCTGAAGAGCAACCCCTCCACGATCCACCGGAACTTCTTCCGCCATCCCCCTTCGGCCTAGCCCGGACAAAGGTCGTCCAGAGATCGCCCTCGGGGCGGAGGGTGAGCGGCGCAAGGACATGAGCAAATTTTCGCGCCAAAGGAGTCTCAGCGGTTCCACCGGGCTCGGTTCCGTGAGCAAAAATTTCGAGGGCTCCTCGGGCGACTCTTCGAAGCCAAAGGGAAATCGATAACTGGATACGGGAGAAGAGCGAAGGGAGGGAGAGAAGAAAATGCGTTTTTTTCTTACATCAGACTTTTTTCGCGTTTTTCGGCATAGTGATCAACATTATTGCTATGGACTCTGGGTGTAGTTGATTTGTTATTAATATTGCTAATATGCACGAAGTCACGAGTCGAGGATTAACGAAAATACGTCTGAGCTCCGAAGGATCCTGCGAGCTCGGAGGGTAATTCTATATACGACGATCACAAAGATCCAAACCTGTTACCGCTGATCCACTGTCGGATTCAGATATTGCAATGACACTGTATCCGAAGTAAAAAAAAACGACGACGAAATGTCAAAAATGACGCACTCATTGACGTATTTTTTATTTTGTGATGTAACGATAATTCACATTTCAAAAATATGTACTTATATCGAATAAATAAAATGATAAGTCGTATAGGAGGGATGGAAATAGCGCTGATCAAGGGCAGATACAGCATTTCCTCGGGGGGGGATTATTCTGGGACTCCTTGAGTTTTTCGTATAGCCGATTTGGACCGTGTGGGAGGCACGTGGCCCCTGCAACCCCCACTCCTGCCGCTAATGTTATTGCGTGAATGTAATTTGTATAAATTTTAATTGACATAATTGCCTTGTTGGCAAATCGACCTATTTGTATAAATTTGATATGTATAAATTTTAATTGACATAATCGCCTGTCAATTGTAAATTTTAAATGACATAATCGCCAATCAATCGTTGGCTATTGGACTAATTTGAATACATTCCGCCGCGTACTTTTTTCTTCGTTGGTAATGTTCGATGCCATGGTCATCAGTACCGTGGGCGGATTGTATTGTATATTTTGCTAATTATTAGCCATCACGATGTCCAGGTATTTTTTAGATGAATTTAGATCTCGAAAACAGGAAAGGTGAAAGACATTTGAGTGTCTGTCAGAAAGAGTATTATGGCTCAGTAAGTAAACTCGTCCTCGTAACATCGAGACGAAATTCAAATACTTTTGAAAGCTTTACCATTCCGTAGATCATTGAACTACGATACTTCACAGACGCCGAAAATGGTTCCGATCAGTATAGAAAAGATGGCAGGACTGTGTCAAATTAACCCTCTACGTGTAGACTGTATCTAAGAAAACAGTTGAAATGTCAATTTCTTTCGTTTTTGCAGTATTTTTGGACAAATTTTCATTGTCGTTATAAGAACTTTCAAACGCCTATCTTGATTGACTTTTGAATAACGTAGTACAATCTCTGAGAAACAACACTAAATTTCCTGGATTTTTTGAGACCCAGGAAACAATTTGAAAACTATTACCCAGAGTTCACATCTACGATCTGAAAAACAAGTATGCGCAAAATTGACTTTTGTTTCTATTCCTCGGGACTTATTATTCCACAATAACCGCAATACTTTTACTTGAAAGGACTCGCTAAATGCTAATTTCATAAATTATTATCCAGCTCCTACGAAGTCTCCGAAATGCATTCGGTTGTAATTGGAATTCTGATATTTTAAGGTGCACGATATTTTGTCTTTCTCTTTCTCTCGCGAGTGAAATAACCATGGTGGATTTGCGCGTACGCCTTTTTAAAATTATCCTATCCTTTGTTAACCCTGCCCGGTCGCACTAGGACGGTTTCGTTCCAAGCCAGATTTCACTTCGAAATTTGCGGCAATTATTAGCAATTCATAGCAACAAATATAATAACTTTTATACCGAAACAATCGTGGATTCACGTCGAATGCTCATTTTCAATTGAATCTTGAAGATTTTCTGCTAACACCCTCCTTGGTTCTATAGACCTTATCCTACGCGGGATTCCAGATACGTATTTCGATTACTATCAGCCTGTGGGCCGCAACGATGACCCCAGAGCCCTTAAAGCCAAAGGAAGATAATCGAGTCATCTACTCCTCTCATCCCGTCCGCCACATTAACAGAAATATTAATATTTGGGTAAATTTAATATTTATGTAAATGTACAACAATATTTATGTAAATTTAATATTCAAATAATTAATATTATATCCCTGCGAATGCTTTATCGACGTCAAGTAACATTTCTTATTTCCACTGTCCCTTTCAGAGTTGCCAGCGTGCAGGATATTGTATAATCCTTGGAGCGTCGTAAAAAGATCGGTACCCAACATTTCTCGAAAACTAATGGACCGATTGCCTTGAAATTTTTAGTGGTTATTCTATACACCATTATCTAGTACTTGTCATAGGATTTTTTTTCTGTTATTTAGTTTTTGTTTTATAGGCAAAATAATAACTAATTTTTGGCCCAAAAATCACTATTAATGTTCAAAGGTCCGCCAATTTGTCATAAATCAATATTTTCAAAATCGGCTACGACAAGTACTAGATAATGGTGTACAGAATAACCACAAAAAACCTCAAGGCAATCGGTTCGTTGGTTTTCGAGAAATTTTGGGTACCGATTTTTTTACGACGCTCCAAGGATCATACAATATCCTTGTATATTTTTGATATTTTTAAATAAAGGAAATTAAACATATTTTTGAATGTATATACTTTTAGATAATTAAAATCCCAATCCGAAATTTCAAATGGTTTTCCTTGAAAAAAATCACAAAAATGACCTTTTTCCGGCTGCTAGGTGTATATCTGCCCTTAAGGGGTTACCCCTACTTGCGATTTTGAAAAAATCGATTTTGTTTATTGCATTTTTTTGAAGTATAAGTATCTGACAATATGTCCTGAAAATTTCAAGTCGATCCGAACAAAATTGACTAAGATATGAGTGTTGAAAGAGAAGAATCCGTTCTTCGTGTAAACTGAAATTGAAGCTTTAAACGCGTTTTTCTCAAAATGGCATTTCTGAAGTCGGTGACCAAGATTACTCGAACACTAATGAACCGATCTTCTTGAAATTTTGCAGGCTTATTTAATACATAAAAATGTAGTCTTTAATCGTTCGATTTTTTTTTTTCGAAAAAAATGGCCGTTTTATAGCCAAAAAACGGCCATCTTTTTCCGTTAAAATCGAACCATTAATTTTGACTGTCCGCCATTTTGTGAAAAATGAATATTTTTTAAAATCCTTCGATTAAAGACTAGTTTATACTTATATTTGACTTAATCCATCCGAATTTTTTTTTCAGATGATCCACTTCGCCGCAATGTTTGTCACCGCAAACCGTGTGTATAAAAACATTATTTCATTGACGGCCATTTGCCACTAAACAATGTAATATTTTTCAATAAAAAAATTACTGAAAGTTCTTCAAGATGTGTTCTTTAAGATGGTATATTGATCGATTAAAAAAGTTTTGTAGTTTTCGTTAAAAAAATTCATGAAAAAGGCCTTTTTTGCGCTACAAGTGGGGGTAACGCCTTAAAGGGAGCCCTTACTTACCCACCGAAGGGATTCGATCAACGAGGAGCGATCTGACTGGGCGAAGCATCTATCGATGTCGATCTAGGAACGATTATCCGGGTGGGGATCAAAAGTTTGAACAATCAATGTTCAGAACGGCCGAAATTTCGAATGCAGTAGTGACGAACGTTTGAATATTAGACGGATCAATCTTATGATAGTCTGTAAAATCGTTTAATTAAAATTGTGAATAAAAATGTTTCGAATTTAATTTACAACGAAAACAAATATCAGATTTAACAAAATCGGTGGGGGTAAAAATGTCGAATGACCAAATGTAGAACGACAAAGATTTCGAAACGTTAGAATTATGAACTCTCAAAATAACGAAGGTTCAATTATTCGAAATTTTATCTGTCGACTGATAAAAAAATTGAATGACTATAAATCGAACCATTATTTATTAGAGAGCTAATTTATTCGAAAACGAATATTCAGATCGTCTGCAATTCGGAACATGAAAATACAGAATCGAAAAATGTAGAACACCCATATTTCCGAAACAGAAAATACCGAGTGCCTAATATGCGTAATATTGTCTATGGCGAAAAGCAATAAATCGAAACGCAAAATGTCGATGGCCCGAAATGTCGAACGCCAAAAGGTCGAACGGCCAAAATGACGAACGTGGTGGGGCCCGTCACGTGGGATGACTGCCTTACGATATTTTAGCCGACTGACCGACAGCGCCATCTCGCAGCATCACTCTGAAGCGCAAGTAACGTATTGCTCGATTCGCCATCCGGGCCGTTCTACATTTTGACCCTTCGCGATTTTAACCACTCGACTTTTTGGCCGTTCGCTGTAATGATTTTCTGCATTGTGAACCGTCGCAATTTTTTTAATTCGGAGAATTGTCATCTCGAGCTATTTGGTGTTATGCATACAGGCCCATCGATATTGTGTTTTTCGCTATTTTATTAAATCTGATTTTTGTTTTTCGCTATTTATCAACTTCCGAGATGTTCATATTCGTAATTGTTATTTTCGACTTTACAGACTCTAATAAGATTGACCCATCTATATTCGAACATTCGGCATTTTCGAATTCGACATTTTGGCCCATCTGCATATCGATCGTTCGGCATTTTTCCCCCCACCCGAGCAATACGTTACTTGCGCTTCAGAGTGATGCTGCGAGATGGCGCTGTCGGTCCGTCGGCTAAAATATCGTAAGGCAGTCATCCCACGTGACGGGCCCCACCACGTTCGTCATTTTGGCCGTTCGACCTTTTGGCGTTCGACATTTCGGGCCATCGACATTTTGCGTTTCGATTTATTGCTTTTCGCCATAGACGATATTACGCATATTAGGCACTCGCTATTTTCTGTTTCGGAAATATGGGTGTTCTACATTTTTCGATTCTGTATTTTTATGTTCCGAATTGCAGACGATCTGAATATTCGTTTTCGAATAAATTAGCTCTCCAATAAATAATGGTTCGATTTATAGTCATTCAATTTTTTTATCAGTCGACAGATAAAATTTCGAATAATTGAACCTTCGTTATTTTGAGAGTTCATAATTCTAACGTTTCGAAATCTTTGTCGTTCTACATTTGGTCATTCGACATTTTTACCTCCACCCAGCGGGAATCGTTTGCCTAGACGGCGATACGGGTGCAGCAATTCGTTGGGGAGTCCCCAAGTCCCACCAGATCCCTATAGGTGTTCGATAGGGACGCCGCAGGTAGGGAGTCCACATTGGAATCCAAGTGGATTCCGCGCTATTTTCTTATCGACGTGGTTCGAGAATTTTTCATTTGAAATTCTCAACCTCATTGGGATCCACTTGGATTCTGCACTCTTCCCCTAGAAACGCCGTTTGAGAATTCTTGCCACGTTCCAATCGAAAATATGTGGAAAGTCACGAGAAAAAAATCTACGTGTTCAAACATAACTTGCACGCTTCGTGAGCGCCCACATGTGTGGTGATATTATGTCAAAGTGTAGTAAAATAAATAACAAACCGCAATTAAAGTGGATTTTCAGTCATGTGATCCAAATCGATTTTTAAGGTGTACTTTTTTAAGGGGCTAGGCTACTGTGGAAATCGTCGCTTGAGGCAATTCAAATTGAAGAGGGAGGTCCATTATATGTCGATTTTTTTTTCTTCGAACGATACAACTATATATTTAGAATATTTTTCCAAAGTCTCAAAGCGAAATTCGAAAAACTTCAAACTTTACAACCCGTCAACGCTCTGCCTTATCGCTCGGAGTCGCAGCGGACGTAAACTTCAAACACGTTTTTCTCAAAACTGCATTTTCGAAATCGGCGTGCAGGATTACTCGAAAACTATTTAGCCGATTGAGTTGATACTTGGTAGAAATATTGATTATATTGCTACATTTTACTTGACGAGAATTTTTTTTTAATTGGAAATCAACCGACTTTTTATCCACATTTAATAGAAATAATGCGTGAAAGGTGACAAATGTAGAATCATTATTTCTTCGTTTAAAAAACTCTAAAAATTGCTTAATTTTTTCTTGTCTAAATGTATATCCCGCCTTAAACGCGTTTTAGTCAAAACTATGTTTTTCAAAACGGTGTACGCGATTTCTCGACATCTCATGAACCTTGAAATTTGGTACATTTATTTAGTGCAATAGTAGTTCAGTCTCGACCGAAGATTTTCTGCTTAACATTTTTTTTCATGAGTTATTAACAGTAATCAAATTACTTTTCCTTGAAAAATCGAAGGTAATCAACATTTTTTTGCGGTTGAAACACCATAGCAAAAAAAGGTCGCTCAAGTCTTAGTCAATATGATATATTTTAAGAAGAAAAAAACTCGTTTTCTGTTTCAGATGAACCGGGTGGCCAAAATCGAGTACACCGTTACGCCCTTCACATTCAAAGGTCCTTCATGAGATTTCTTATAACTTCTTCAATTATTTATATTTTATAATAAAATTTGGTACACAACTTTATTATTGTACAGACAAATGAATGCCAAAACGATGTTTCGATCATCTTTCTTAATCCTTCAATTTGTTTTTTAATAACCCTGATTTCCGGTCACTCACAGCGGCCTTAAGCGATTTATACTTTTTCGTCCTTGCGCGCTCGAACTGGGACGATTCGATCCTACACAAAATTTCACTAATAAAATGCCTGCCAACTATTAGCAATTTATAGCAATATATTAGCATTATCTATGTATTACCAACTTATAGCAAAAAATATAACTTTTGTACTTGAGCAATCCTGGATTCACATTCTAAAAGGATTCGTGAGTATTCGTGAATTTTTCGAGATTTTTCAAAAGGATTTGACGCGTTGATAAGTAGTCGTAAACGTTTTCGACCCAGTACGACCGGAGAAGGAGCGGAATTACAGTACGACTTCACACGGTTAACATAAGATTTATACTTTTTCACGATTCACTCGTTTTGTATATAAATATATATATGTCAGGTCTCAAAATGACCTGACATTTTGATGTAATAACAACACGTATTATCCATTTGAAAGGCACGAATATTTTTATTTTAATATAAGGTACAAACATGGAGGTTATGTGTGCAAGATATCCTAAAAATGGCCCCCTCGTCCCTATTTGCAGACGTTCAGTCTTTTAACGAAATTTCCAATATCGTTTTGGCATAATTGCGGACTAATTTCATCAATGGTGCATCCAATTGCTTCCTTGAGCTCCGGAATGGTCTGTGGATCATTGGCCTACACTTTCCTTTCAGAAAGCCCCACAGAAAGAAGTCCAATGACGTCCAATAACTGCATTGTTTCGCCCGCAGTGCGGCAGGTTGCGCCACCTTGTTGAAGGAATATGTCTTCCAAGTCCATGCTGTGTATGCTCGTATATTGTGTTCCACACATAACCTCCATGTTTGTTCTTTATATTAAAATAAAAATGTTCGGACTTTTCAAATAAATAATACGTTTTATTAATAAATATAAACGTCAGGTCATTTTGTGCCACCCTTTATATTTTGTTTAAAAAATTCAACGTACGGAATACGATGGGACCCATCACAAATCGTATCGAATTCTGTCCAATAATGTGGGAATCCTTTAGAATTCGAATTGCATTCGTACAATAGGGAATCCCCAGATCGTAACGTGATAGAGGGAACCAACGCGATGACCCATTGGATCCCTATCAGGAAGTAGTACCAAGCATGGCACTCCGAAAGGGAACCCAACGAAAAGCTCAGCGCAGATGGCGTCACATAACCATAACGTAAACAAACGAAGCTGTCAACGCGCGCGGTTTATTTTCGCGTTGTTGGCCCTGTTCTAAAATCATACGAATGGACAACATAATGGACAACATAATGGACAATAATTGTATCCAATTGCAGAACACAGATGCATTCTTCAAAATTTCTTCACGACGGATAAATGGTTTAAGGAAAATTCGACGATAGTCGTTGGTATACGGGCATAACCAAAGCGCATGTCACTAAACGTCATATTCTGTTTACGTTATAATACAACATTCGCTCTAGCGAGGCTCCCCATTGAATCCCCACGACAATTTCTGCACAGGTAGGAATGAGGAACGAGGAAACTGGCTCCGCGGAACCGCCGATACTACCAAGCCCCATTAATTATTATTTTTTTGTATCATTAATGTATATTATTTATTATAAATAAGTTAGAAACATTGATTTCATTTTGGGTTTTGGTAGGTGTTTACATTTTATACACACAGAAAGAATACCCAACATATTATGCGTTCAGAAAAATGTATACTTTGTTTTCGCGATTTTGTTGTTGTTTTTGTTGTTTCGACAAGAAATGATTTACAAATGAACTATAGCCACTGATTCGCGTGTATTCGTGTATGTGTGTGTGTGTGTTATTTTTTTCTTCACTTGCACGTCGCCTCGTGTCGCAGGCATTTGACAGTTATATATAAACACCTGGGCGCGTTCGCGCCGCGTTTAGAGTCTTCTGTTTCTCCCGCCCGCCCGCCTGCCTAGTTTTTCCTTTTCAATTCTCTTGCCTCCTTCTTTGAATCCACCTCAAAAAATCATTTCGAAACGTCTATAACGCAGCGATACACACTTATATCCATACTCGCCGTACGTATTACAACTATTATGATCTCACGGATATCGTATCATCCCTCCCCCCCCCCCCGTTCTCTCACGCTTCATCCCTCACACAAAAAGTTTATCTCTCTCTCGTCGGCCATCGCGGAATCTCGCGATTCGACATATCGACCCGCGACTCGATATGCCGCAACACAATCGATTGATTTTTCGACGAATCGACCGCAGGCGCAACGCCGGCACGTAATCGATCGTTTCGATATATCCATTAATATTTCAACGGAATGGAAGCGCAAGCCGCAAATTCATCGTCCCGGTAAAATAATTTCCCCAGCTGCTCTTTGTATACTGGGGAATGAAAAGTTGACAGTTGCACTTTCGGGGGACCGACGAATTCGAGCTCGTGCACCCCACGATCTCAATGCGTATCCTATCGACGGATCGATGCAACGATCGTCATCGTCGTCATCTTCGCGAGAAATCTATGTATCGATTGAATCGATACATCGATATCCATTCGTTTCACGCGGACTCTCACGCTCTTGCGATTCTCATTCTCACAACGGATTCATCAAGTTGCGCGTTCTCCCTCACACACGAAATATGATCAAACGATTCGCAAATTCACTCGCACTGAAAACCAAGCAGTATTGTTAAATAGTATTTTTGTCGCTGCTGTTATTATCTCTTAATATACTTTATCCAATGTATTTATATATATAATTTTTTTTCTTCGTCCTTCCTTCTTGTTTCGTCCATATAAACTCAGTGTGTTTTTTCGAGCGAAGTAGGTATGACGTATGCTGCCCGGTGTGCGTGCGGCGTTGACGGCGCGAAGAGTCGCCGCCCTCGGTGACATCGGCTAATACAATTGTTACGCGTTAGTACAAATATGTTTTTTTTTTCTTTTTTGTTTTCTCTTTCGTTCTTTCGTTTTTACCCTCCCTCTAGCCCAACCACCAAATTTTCGTAATTTTCGTCGTCGTCTCGGCCACATTACCGAACCAACAAAAAAGACAAAATCTGAAACTAATCGTCTTCGCGCCAACACGAGGAAAAATAAATTTTCCTCTTGTCAACGTCATAAAAGTGTTTTTTTTTTTCGCGTGCGAGTATTCTCCGTAAGACACGCGCGTTTCGTAGCGATTTTGCACCATCTCCGGACGTTTTTTCGTCTTTTTTTTCCATCGTACTCAGAACTCTTCCTCGTTTGACTGACTCGACTAGGAGAAATCGCGAATCCTCCGGAGATAGCGCAAACCGCTGACGTTCGTGTGCGCGTGTATATTTGTTTGTTTTTTTTCTTTCTATCGAACGAGAGAACACCGGCATTTGTTTTATTTTTTATTCTTTGCAATTTTTTTGTTGTCGGGCAGTGCGCTGGCCCAGCATGAGCGAGCGCAGGCAGTGAGCAGTTCATACATACGTACACTGTAAGGTGGATACAAAGCGGAGCGAGAGACATATGCCCGTTGTGTATTTTTTTTAATTATTCTTACTTCCTCTTGCCATTCGACTTAATTCTTTATCATTCTTATTATTATAATTATCATAATTATTATTATTATTATTAATATTATTATTTCATTTCTCCTGTCTCGTGTGCGTACAGGATCGGAGGCAGCTCATGTCTCTTGCTACACGGCGACGTCGCGATTCGTATCGTCGGGCAAAAACAAAAACGACAAGGGCTCTCCGTAATCGCAATTTAGAGCAGACAACTGAATTAGCCAGGCAGGGATAAATCGAACGATTTTCGTTTGGGAGGGAGCTAGCAATGAAGCACGAGTACATTTACGACGGAAAATAACTATTTCAACGTTTCATTTGCAACGTTGCTCGTTTCATTAGTCTGCGTTTTTTTTCTCCAGTGTTATGTGTTTTGTTTTTTTCTTTTGTTGTTGTCGCGTATTAAAATAAATAATAATATCAATGATAATAATCCTAATAATAAAAGTATAATCGCTTGACGGATCGTGCAATGGCCGATTTGAACGTAGGAGATTCAGCCCTCGTCCTTTTTGATGACGAAATTTTGTGACAACCGACGAATAAAAACGACGACGGCGACGAGAAGAGGACCGTGCGAGCATCTCCTCTCTTTCTCTCTCCCCCCCCCCTTCTCTTCTCCTAAATTACCTATAAAGTCACATCAAAACAGATGTCGTTTCCTAATATTTTTGTTGTAATTTGAAGGATTTCGGGGCGCGAAGTTTGTCAGGTTTTTGTTCTCCTTCGTTCGTAATTCTCATTGCAATTATTCGATTGTTATTTTTTTTTGTCTTCTCGTCGTTTATTTATCTTGCTGTGTTGTCGCTTCGTAATGTCGATTGTTCGGTTAGTCGTCGTAGTTCGGCTGTTGCTGTTGTGAGTTGTTTGTTGACGCTGTTGCTCTTGTCCGTCGCTCTATTCTACGTTCCAGTCCTTTTTTCCCGTTCGCTCTCATATATATTATACATAACAATATTTATACGATGATTCGTGAATTTGAGTCATACGCAGAAAAAACTTAGTGGTTTCTGGCACAGATAAAAAAAACACTTTGGCATTGCATCTAACGAAGGACTGCAATAAAAAAAAAACAAAGAAAACACCACACTAGTAAATGGCACTAGAATCGCTCTCACTCGTGTCACCGACTACTCGTGATTGAAAAGCTTTTTGTCCTCCTTAATAGTCATAATCCTCTTCCCCGTGAGACCCTTTCTTTCGCCCCGTTTCTCTGGCGTTTCTTCTCCAGTTTTTATCCGGCCGAGATCATCGTTCGGTGTTCGAGACAAACGACGGACCCTGCCTTGCCCTCTTTATCGTCCTTTCGCCACATCGAATATCTATTTTGTGCTCTCTACAGCAGCTTCCGTTTGATCGTGATCATTCGCGAGTGTGTGCTTGTTTGTGTGTACGTGCTCCCTTCCTCCGCCTCGATTTACCTCTCCCCCTTATGTTTCGTTATTGTGAATAAAAAAAAAGATTCGGGCGATGTCGCAGCCAGGCGGGCTCGTATTCCACTAAGCTAAGCTATAAAAAAAAATCGGTAACAAATTCCAACGAATAGTTGTTACGAAAGTAAACTCAGTTTCGTCAGTGAGTGTCGATAGTGAAAATTTTTAGGAAAGAACGTCGTAACGCTCAGATTTAGGTCCTTGCTCCTTATTGTTTTCTTTTTCCTTCATTTTTGTGTCGCTGGAAAAGTGCGCGCTCTTAGTCCTTGTCGCGTTTGTTTTTCTCCTCCCTTCTTTACGTTCTAGCTAAAAATCGTCGTTACACTCGTGCACACGACGACAACGTACGATGCCCACGAGCAACACGAGAGTTCTTGATAAATTTGTTTTCCAGCTTTTCCCTTCTCACGTCACAACCGTGCCACGCTTCCCGAACAATGTTTTTTTTTTTTTTTTCGTTTTTGTTTTGCTTTGTTTTTTCTTTCGTCACCCTCACGCGCTCCCTCGCTCCTTCGCGCGTCTCTTCGCCTCCTCCCAATTTTTCAATCCCCGCTCGACGAGGCACGCAAAAACGGACGAGGCTCTTCCTCGTCCCTGGTCCGAGGTCCGGAAGAACAGCCGAATCCCCATACCCGGACTCGCATTGTTTTCCGTTTTTCTTCTTTGTTTGTTTGTTGCTTTGATCCTTCTTCTTTTTTCGTGTTTCACTTATCACATCGACGTTCCTCTACACCAGATTGTATTCTTTGAGATTTGATTGGAGAATCGTGTCCTTCACCGCCGCGAAGACGAATCTGATGTTTTCCGTATCTGCGAATGAAAAATGCGTTAGTCTCGTTTCGCGAATTGCGTGCTTTTTCGCGACGACGGACCGAACGAGCCAGCGAATGAGATTTTGGGTGTCGCAGAGCAAAATAACAGCTCGTTTATAGAAAAAGTGAACTTCTTGAACATTTTGCCACAATGACGTTGAAGTTTTCATCGTTGGAATGCACCTATTTTTTCCATTTTTTATTTCTTTACTTTTCTCATTATCCAAAGCGTTTTTTCTTTTGCCAATTATCATCGTAGGTCTTCAACAAGCATACGTAAACACGTTTGTCATTTTCGTAGTCTAAATCAGCCAAACAACTTTTGTGCGATTGAGAAGAATGATTTATCGTCGCCGTCCAACGATGCGATCTTCGTCATCGTTTGCAACATTCGACAATTATTGTTTGAAAAGGGAGAACCGGACGGACGAAATTTATTCGCTGGATCGTTCGGCCGTACGATTGATGAACGAAAGGATTTCGTGAATGTTCAGTGGTTAGTAAAAGTTTGGCAGGGATGACTCACCGATTAATCGTACTCTGAGAGTTTGTTAGTGCGCCATGCAAGTGCCACGAACATGCGAAAAGCTAGCCGCATGGTTTTTGTTGGTTTGTTATTTTTCAAAAAGGAGCAAACAATGGAACAAAACATATCAAAGCATGCGTAACTTTATTTTTATGCACTTTTCGACGAAAACATAATAAATTGTTGAAGTTAACAACGAAGTCATTCCGAAAGGTAAAGCTACCCGTTGTACTTCGCGAAAAGCATTGAGAATGGTATTAAAGGACGACAATGTGAGAGTTTATATTTCGCAATCGTCTTATCATTTTACGGTTAGGAAATATTCGAATAAATACAATATAGAATATGATTTACAGAGAATACATCGACTAGCACTCATTTCGCAGAAGTGAAAATAGCTTTCTGCAAATAAAGATTCGCTTTTTCAAAACAATTATAGAGAAGTATTTGAATCAACGAACACTTCGTATATTATCGAGTAACGACTGTTGATGCCATTCCATTGGGAATTCTTGTATCGTGCTTTGGCTTTATTTTTTTTCACTCGAGAGCTTTAGCACACAACGTCAAAAATAAAATTATTTCGACAACAACGAACACTGCGAATGCGAAAATGAATTTACAAACTCGTTGACGCACTCGGCTGTTTGTTATTTGCCCAGTTTGCTCGACACAAAAGGAATTCCTGTTGAAGGAGATCCGCTGGTGTATTTCGCACAAGACTCGAGTCGTTATGAATATTCGGGATGAAAAAAACGACTGAAACGCGTTAAGGGCCTGCATCTACCCAGAGGCCCCGAAAAAATCGGCTAAATTGCGATTTTTGTCTGGGCAACGGTTGGTGAAAATAAACGCATTTTTTTTTACACCAAAGTATATTGAGAGCCTTTAAAAAAAATCACGTAAAAATTCCGAAAAATAACAAAAACGTGGCAACCGGCAATAAACTGTTTTCAAAGTCGATGGACATGATAACTCGAGAACCACTTGATGGATTGCTTTCAAATTTACAAGCGGTACGACAAAAAACATTTGAATGTCGTTGACGATCTTACGTTTTGTATTTACATCTTGATTTTTTAATAGGTTCGTAAAAATGACTTTTTTCGTATATTTCGTACGCTCGAGTTTGGGTTTCTTTTCACCACTCTAGGTAGATAAAGCCCCTCGAAAGGCAAGGTGCTTGCGGACGATAATTCTTTGGGATTCGTAACTGCGAGCTGGTCCTCCACCTGAAGAACTCGACGAGTCGAAAGTCTTTTTTAGTCAGCGATAACAGTCGCGCTGGACGCAAAGCTATTTATTCCTATTTTCATCGTGTGAATATGCTTGTACCTGGAGGAGGTACGAGAACAAGTTGCGATTAGCGAAATTTTGCGATCGACAAAAACCTCGAGATCAAAGGACGTCGACAATGACACGATGCACGTCGTTCGTGACAAGCTAAGCCGTTTTTCTCGAACACCACAGTAGCCGGAGTATTGACAATCAGCGTTGCACTTTGATCGAATTCGTCGTGACGATGAACGAAGGAGAAAAAAGAAACAATGATTTTTCTATAATTATCATCGATATGCCCAGACGCATCGTTCACATCTGACAAACATTTGTGCAAAGCATGATGATGTGTGTCCCCCGTGATCGTAGATTTTGCGACGAACATCGCTTCGCAAAGTCACACGACTCGATCACTATGGACAATTTCCTTTTCTTCCAATTTCATTCGACACGAACACAAAGCAAACGGTAACTACTCTGACGCTGAAGCTTTGTCAATTAATAATATTCTGCGCGAAAGCGCGGAATGGCAGTTGAATAATTAACACGTGTGTACGGGAACAAAAAAATGTCACACGACAGCAAAAACGCTCGCAACAAAAAACGAACGGAAAATATCGAAAAAGAAAAATCCCTCTCGCATCTCCACTACGAATGAGAGCTGCGTTGAGTAAAATAGTTCGCCGTTTTTTTTCTCTCCCTTTTATCGTCGTGAGCCCACGTATCGAATTTTCTTCCCACGAAAATGAAGATCGAGGAACGTTAAGATCGTAGGCCGTGGGACGTTCGTGAAAGCTTTTCAAGCGAGATTGAATTCCTTGAGTGCAGTCTGCATAATAGTGTCCTTTACTGCGCAGAACACAAGCTTGATGTTCTCCGTGTCTGGATAAATCATTCCACGTGTGCATGCGAGATTTTTTTTTTTTTCGTAGAGAACAGAAAAAAATGTCATTAAAGGGTGTTGAAATGGAAGAGCGAAAATCAATTGTAATAATCAGGATATTTCCAGACTCGTTTAGCGATTTATTTTTTCGTCGTTTTATCGAATATTTGTTTTTGGTTTTATAGAGAAACCTGAGAGCGAACAATTGATTTCCGTCGACCGTCGATATCGCCAACTCACCGTACAAAGACCATACATTAACAGAGCAACGATAGACAAACAGAGCATAGAAACAAAAAGAAAAGAGTGTTCCAATGATGCACAAATCCAAGGCTCGGGGGGGGGGGGGCAGCAAAGCGTTTGGGAGAAGAAGGAAGACGAGTGATCGTGCATGAATTATCTCTAGACACCTGTGGAGGTGACACGAGCCTACCTGTGGCGCACGTGAAGTGAGAATAAATAATTTTCTCGTTATCCGGGTTCAAGTCGACAAACATCCCCAGTATGAATTCTCTAGCTGATGTGGCCAGTCTTTGTGGCCCTGAAATTGACAATACGAATACGAGCGTGCTAAAGTGAGGGAATCAAGCAAGCATTAAAATACGCCTAGACATAAATCACGATTGCATTATATTTCGCCCTCGTACTTTGCCAACGTTTCGTTACTTTGAAAAGAGGACCATTCCTTCCAGGCTTAGGCCAAGAACTCGTGCAGGGACATTGACGTTTGTTTTGAAAAGTTCAATCAACTTAGTCGACACAACATTCTTCGCGCATTTCGTTATCTTGCTATGGAAGCTTTTTTTAATGTCATGTTTTTTTTAACGAAAAACTGTAAATAGGCTAAATTCGATACTTTTTTTTTCAAATCGCCGCCATGTTGACAATTTTGATTTATAAAAAAACGTCCATAGCAAGGTAGCGGCTTTCGTACTGAGTAATAATCTTTTTACAAATCGTGTTTCGTGAGAATTTTTCGAAGACATTTACACCCGTTAAGAAAATACAAAAAAAAATGAAAATAAACGTTTAAAAATTGATTTTCCGTACTTCACGAGTGCTTTGATCTGACATAAAACAATCACTATTGATAAGCGCATTTTAACCATCGGAAAAAAAGATCACGAAAATCAAGTACTTTTCGCTAATATTTTCTTTTAACATTCGCTGACCCCCTCTTTATATTGTCGTAGCGGAATCTTTACATTTTTTTACACGCGTTGGACAGTTTATTTGAGACGTCTAAAGTTATTTAGTATCCAAACTATTGGATAGTAATATGACGGTGTTAACGATATTGTGTCCAAAATTGAAAATGGTAATAAAATTTTAAAAATTTGATAGTTTATTATCTGAAACATTTGAAAGGTTGTGTAAAAATTTCACGACGATTAGGCAGCTGGCTACTGAGAAATTGGAATTTACAAATTACACGCAGCCTTATGGAAACTGAAGTAACTTTGCAATAATTATTTTTTTTTGTTACAAAAAAAGTTTCCAAAAATACAAAAAAAATCACACTTGAGGAAAAACATATAAGAATATAGAAAGTAGCGGGAAATTTAAATACTCATTTTCGTTCACGGACGACGTCGTTGCTCGCTCCGTAAAGTCAGTTTTTGATAAATTTGAAATAAAAAAACGATCATTCATAAATATTTCTTCTATTTATTGAAAACAAATAGCAATGTTTGCTATTTGATAATAGAATTGCAAAGTTACTTCACTTCAGTTTCCGTACTACAGTTCCCATACCATACACTTCAGTTTCCATAAGGCTGCGTGTAATTTGTGAATTCTAATTTCTCAGTAGCCAGCTTCCTAATCGTCGTGAAATTTTTGCACAACCTGTCAAATGTTTTACATAATGACCTATCAATTTTTTTGAATTTTATCCCCATTTTCAATTTTGGACATAACTTCCTTAGGTTTGCATCGTTGGAACGCACCGAACGTTCGTTTTTACATTTTAATTTCCATGTTTTATCACTATAGAATGTTAAAAAATGGATTTGTATTGTAGATCGCTAAATAAATAGCTAGAACAATTGTTAAAGGATTTTCGTAGGCAAAATTTGCTTTAAGAGATTGAAGGAGTTCAGAAATATTAATTTTCGTTGCACTCCAACGAATCAAACTTAAACCTCGAGCCAGTGTGTCATCTCCATAAAGTGCCATATAACTGGGACGATTTTTAGAGTAATAATTTTTCGTTAAAAGTTCGGCAACCTGGCTTGAAATGTTACTAGTATACTGGGGTGTACTTTTACTTGATTACAGATCAAAAGCATGTAACTGTTAAACATTTAGGTTCGTGAAAAGAATACCATGCGAGCAAACATTTTTGAAGATTTTTTTTCCAATGTTGGATGACACACTAGCAGTCAGTTCCCTTCTATCTTCTTCCCTGAAACGGCGTTGCAGTTTCCATCGTTGATATAGTGATTTTTTTCTTAATTTTTCATTTCTTGCTCTTCATCATTATCCAAAGAGTTTTTTTGTTTGCAAATTGAAGTAATAAGTCCCTAATAAGTATATATGAAAACGTTTGAGTAATATCCACAGTCTATATCGGCCAAATCAAATAAGGGGAATAAAAAGAAATGGTTGCATTTCAACGATGCAAACTTCAACGTCGTTCCCTGGAGCCCTCCGCGTGAGAATGTTGCCAATTTGAATGATTGTACACGCGATAGCGAATATTGAACCTGGTCTTCATTTCAAAGTAGCTGAATACGTATCGAGGTGAATTTTTGGTTGCATTGGAAATTTGGATGAGGCCCGGAACTGCAAATCCGTAATATTTCTCCTGTGTTCGTTTCTACGGTGGAGACTTGTCAAAAGTGTTCCTTCCTCTTCTGAAACGTAAACCGGAAACGCGTTACAGCTGCGTGGTCCGTTCGCGTGCGACAATTCGACGTGTAACATAGGCGCGCAAAGAATGCTGGAGTGAGTGGTCGGTAGTGTTACTCGGACAGCCTCGTAATTCGAGTTAATCTAATCATTCAAAGATAACTCAATATGCTTTCGAAGGACATTCTATTGAATTAGCCTCGACGCTACTCAATGAAGCCTCTCAAGAGTTTAAGGTTAAGGTGAAACCCTCTACGAGGTCACAGTGAAGGCAAAAAGTTTATCCGGCATGAGCATCACACGAAATTCATCGTTTTGCGTGTTCGAACTGTTCAGGACAACTTGAGTCGATTGATTTTACGCACGAAAAAAAAAAAACGCTAGCTCGAAACCGTAAGGGCATTGAGTTTTTGTTCAACGAGATAAATTATCATAAATATTCGTATCGTTGTTTTTTACGGCGGGATATACATTTACAATGATAAAAAAATTGATGTCCAAATAATTACATACAAAATTAGATACAAAACAATTGTTTTGTATACTTAAATATACTATTAAAATATACCTACAGTTTGATGAATGGAGAATAATTATTTCTCAGTTTAAAAAGTGCCTCAAAGTTGCTTAATTTTCAGTCTAAATGTATATCCCGCTATAGACCTTTTATCACGTAGATTTTATCCATTGAAAATACAACTTCGAAGTTTTTTATCAGCTCCGGGACATTCGTTTCTTTTTTCGAGAAAACCGTTTTTCTTTCGTGGAAAATCGTGCATTAAGCCGCAAAAATTGCATTAAGGGGTTGGGCTTCTGTGAATGATAAGAAACACCCGATCGTCTCTTGAGGCAACTCAAATTGAAGCAACTGCTAGTCAAACCTTAGACGTGTTGCTCTCGAAAAAAACGTTCTTCGAAACGGTGTGCACAATTTCTCGACTTTCTCAATCCGTCTTTTTTTCATTGCTTATTAACAATAATGATGCCATTTTTCCTCAAAAATTCGAATTTCTTGTTTTGATGCTTGAAACACGATACCAAAAAAGGCTCGGTCAAGCCTTAGCCAATATTATCTATTCTAAGGAAAAAAGAAACTTTTTTTTTCTTTTCAGATCAACCGAGAGGCCAACATCAAGTACCTCATCCTCAAAGGTCCTTTCACAAGATTGTTCATAATTTCTTTAATTGTTAATATTTTTAAATGCCATTTTGTACACAACTTCGTTAAGATGCATAAAAATAAATGTCCAAACGGTTTTTCAATTAGCTTACTCGTTCCTTCGAAATTCATTTTCTTAAATAATCCTGATTTTCGGGTCGTCACAGTAACTCAACCCTTCAAGGTAATACATACAAATCGTTGGATACGAAAAACTCCGTAATTTAATAGAGTTTAATTTTACTCGTGCATAAAATCGAACACTCGACCGTCCTCAATGTTTTTTTCTTTTTAACAGCCGAATAATTCCATAAGGCAAATCTCCACACGAGCCCAATTCAGAACGATTTTTTCAATGCCCTTTTACAGTACATTCGGGAATACACGAGATCCTTTACGAGGCAAAGAGCGAGTAGGAACGAGAACGTGTTTTATGCGAGGATAAAAAATTGCGCGCGCGCCGATTACGATTGCATTTCATCAATGCCCCATATTATTCCCGTTTCGCGAAGCCTCGGGAGGAAAAGTATCGTTTTTACAGCTGGAAATAAATACCACTGGTGCAGATAGTACACTGGAATGGGGAGATGGGCACGTCTCTCGATTCTCCAAAAGTTATTCCTTGAAAACGATGACAATCGACAGTTTTATTATTTTTCATTGATTTGCAATTTTATCTACAATTTACTGCCAAGTGAAGATTTCGTTTTACAACAACAGCTGACACAAAGGCTCAGAGTGATGAAAAATAAAAGTATAATATTGAGGGATATCACGATGTTACGAAACCTTTGAAGTTGATTTGCAAAAAATGAATGATCTTCATTAATAACTGACAAATGGCACCTCGAGCATACAAAGTACCAAAGAACCGCCAAAATTGTTTGCGAAATATTTTTTTCACTCGAAATCTCAATTCACAATTAACGTAAATGATTTAAAAAATGCGAAAATAATGCAAGTTTGTCGTTTCTTGAAAAATCCTTAGTACTTCTCCAATGCTTTTATGTTCTCATTCAGAAAGACTTTGCCACTTGGAAAAAAATTCACCACGAATGCCTTCAGCGAGAAAAGCACTTTGGACAGTCGAATGTCACCATTTTATATTTTCAAAATATTAAAACTGTACTCTTCTTCGGCGTATTCTTTGGGAAACCAACTATGGATTTTCAAACTAGTTCATTATTCTTTTTTTTTTTCACCAACTTCAACGTCCTCGTATCAGTTTTCGTTAGCTAGCTCGGTGGTGTCATCCGTTAGTTAATAGGAAAAGAAAAGTGCCCATGTCCGTCAGTCTTGCTTTCAATTGCGTCTAGATGGAGCTCGACGGTTCGGGAATTTTACCACAAACTTCAAACGTGAAGCAGACGACAAAAAAAATATTCTTCGCTAGCCGCCTACGATATTTCGCATTTTTTTGCCGAGTGCATATTCCGTCAGACCTGTCGCAACTGTGAAGTGCGAGTAGCACATTCGATCAGGATCAGGATTCGAACTTAGGTACACCTGTAGGATGTATTCTCGTGCCGGTTTATCGTCCATTTTCGGGCCTACATCATGAAAATTCATTTTGAAGACGAATAAATGTCAAAAATTATCAAGAAAATCGTAGATAGTTAAAATCATAAATTCTAGAACGTTATTGCTGGTTTTACTCGAGTTTTTCCTACCCAGTTATGAGAAACGTAAACAAAATATTTTTCTAAATAATAATTTGGAAAAAATGACGTTTAAATATATTTCCAAAGTGCGTATTGAGGCAGTGTCCTGCTTTGCGTGATCCGGATAGTTCTTTTTTTTATTGCTTTAATCGATAGATAAATTATCCAAGAAAATATTTACAAAGCTACAGAGGACAATTCGGAATATTTTGTGCTCCGCCGCTCAGTTCTTCTACTGCGAGCTCCATAATACAAAAAAGCTGAAGGGTCTTTCAAAACAATACTTCGAGTTCGCAGTAGCGTCCTTGAGGAATAGGAAGGTCTACTATGTGGACCACGAATAGCTGATTAGCAGATCGTTTGTGTAAAACTAACCAAAAATTGATATTTTCTCCTCGTGAAAACTTTAAGGGGCCAGTACACTTTGAAAATTTCAAGTTTGAAAATTTCACTTGAATAAATCGACGATGATGAGCAATCAGAAGGAATTTTGTACGGTGCAGGAATTACCGATTGAGTTTTAGGTAAGAGTTTTTCATAGTATAAACTTCAATCGCGTTTTTCTCGAAACAACGTTCTCAAAATCTAGCTCCATCGTATCTTTAAAACTCATAAACCGATTCTCTTGAAATTTGAACCACATTTTGTAAACACGATTCGCAACACGATGACCCACGATGGTTTGAAAATTTTGATTTTTACTCTTTGTCTTCCGAAAAACTCCAAAACCCCGTTTTTTTACTTTTTTCGAATTTTAATCGGCCATTTTTTTATTTTTTGATAAAACTTTATATCCGAGGGTCATTTTGTAGCTGGTGTCATACTAAATCTAATGGACTTTGTTTTTTTTTGGTTCGGACAAGCCGTTGCCGAGTTGTGATTGAGCTACCAAGCCCACCTATTTTTTAGGCGTTACGTTAAACTATAGTTTTTGTACTTGAAAATGAATAAAAATTAATTAACATTTAAAAAAAATGTATTTCAAGACTGTATTTATCAAGCCCAACAACTTTTATAGTCATATATTTTATAAAATCCTCCACAAAAAATCGCGAAAATAGCCTTTTTTCGTGGCTCCAAAGTGGACTGACCCCTTAAAGTGCGTTTTCTCCAGTTTTCATCTTCACGATTTGTCCAAATGAGCGGGCGTAATCGCAAAAAAAAATAAACGATCTACTGAATCGAACCAGTCGTTTCTCTTTAGCATTAAATTGTCTTCCAAGAAAACTAAAAGGGTCGTCAAAAAAGTATTTTCAAATAACTTTCATACCACTTGAAGTGGTTAAAAAAATGATCAAACACAATTTTCTTTAGAACTTGGAAAAACGTATAATTTCACGATTGTTTTCTACTTTGTCTTAGTTCAACCAAAAGAAAAATGTATGACAATTGAAATTCGTTTTGGTATTATTGTTTCAGTCAAGAATTACGAGCTTCTTCTTTCCTGAATGTAACTCCTGAATTAAAACATACCGCAAAGTTCATCTGGCTCACTTGTATTTTACTCCTCCAAAAAAATTCCGGACAAAAGCTTTTTTCGGACGTGATAAAGCAGGACACTGCCTTAATCGAATTCATAATCGAGCGCGCCTGCATCGAGGCACGTATTCTTCCAACGCCTTCCATACATTTTTCTTCCACATTTTCTATGGAAAAGTGAAAACCTTACCGGAGTATTCTGGAAAGTAGTCGACGAGATGGGAGTACATGATCTTCTCCTCCAACAGATCTTTTTTATTTAGGAACAGAATAACGGAGGAGTGTTGAAACCAGGGATATGTTATGATCGTTTTGAATAGCGCCTTACTCTCCTCCATTCGGTTCTAGAGTGGAGAAAAAAGAAAGTACAATGCAAGCATCAGTAACAATTGAATTTGTCGAAATTCAAAACGGGATGAAAAGTAGTAATGAAGCGATATACTCGCAATTAATATCTGCAGGTTCAACTGGATATTAATATGGAACGACCTTACAATTTTCGACGCGAATACGTCACGTGACCCCAAGCCGCAACTTTTCGATATTGCAATAAGTTTGTTTGGCTCTCTTGTAGTCATGACGTTGAACTTTGCATCGTTGGAACGCAACGATATTTCTTTAATTTTTTTCTCTACATTGTCATCATTATCCAAAGCCTTTTTTGCAAGTTGAGGTTAGAAATTTATAATAAGAATACGTAGGAACGCTTAAGCGATTTTCAATGTTTGAATCAGCAGAAATAATTTGAGCAATTGAAAGAAAACAATTTTCTTTGCATTCCAACTGTGGGAACTCCAACGTCATTGTGAACTCGTCCGAACATCAGATAGGAACGAATTGCAATGTCGACGCGACGATATGCTTTCTTCTGAATCTTTCGTATCATTTTTTTTTAATGAACTCCAGGAAGCTTCTGACTTTATGAACATTGCGTTAGAGATATGGACAGAAAAAATCATACTTATCGATAATTCATTTTCTCACCTCATTTTCCGACTCGAACAGAATTTGATCATATTCACTTAGAGCTACTAAAAATATAATGGAGGTGACGTTCTCGAAACAATGAATCCATTTTCTTCTTTCGGATCTCTGTCCACCGACGTCTACCATCCTGGAATTAAAAAAAAGCACACGTTAGTGACAGTTCTCGTAGACAATAATTGGATGAAAAAAAATAATACTTTTAATTCGTTACGCTGCTACACGCAAGAAGCAAGCGCGTACAGAAGTGGAGGAGAAACATTGTAGAACACTAGGAAGAAGACGACTATTATTCATTCCCAAAGATCATTCGAAAGCGTTACGTTCCACCGCAGCGTATGCAAAAATGATTTTATCAAGCAAACATAGTCATGCAAGGCAGCAAGGCAATTTCACAAGTACGAAACTTTGCTTCAGCCATTACCTGAAAATAACCACACGGAAAAAGCCCCCAAAAAATGTCACACAAAATAAAACTCCGAGGGACGTGTACGAAATTTATGACGAAATTTGAATAATTTTCTCGAAACACAATGTTCAATTAAGGTATTCCTTTCACGAACCCGAATATTTGACAATTAACTGATTTTCGTCTATAATCAAGTACGAATACATCCCGGTATACTGGTAAAATTTCAAGCCAAGTTGCCGAACTTTTAACGAAAAATTGCGGCTCCAAAATCGTCTCATTTGTACAGAGCTTTATGGAGACGACACTCTGGCGACATTTGTATCTAATAATTTGTAAACCAAATAACTCTAGATGCCTCATATGAACTGCTCATTAGACTGGCAAAAAAACTCTCCTATTGGGGTCCTTGAAATATTACTCGATAATGAAACAAAGAAGCTCGTGAAAGGAGCAGCCTGTAGGTTAATTCTATCAGTTGACTCTTGAGGTTTATTTATTCTCCATTTGATTTACGCGTGATAAATTAACGTTTTATTTTCCAATGCAAACCACTTTCGATAGATACGATCAATGAGTGGTCTGGACCAATCAGTGGGATTATTATATATAGTAATCGAATTTATAACCTCAAACTAAAGCCTTTGCAATCATTCATCCGTTCTTTTCAATCTTCGAAACTTGTTGATCAAGGTTGAAAAGAAACGATGCTTGCTTACAAAGGCTTTAATTTGGGGTTACAAATCCGTTTACTATATTTAATAATCCCATTGATTGGTCCACTCATTGATTGCATCCATCGAAAATGCTTTGCATTGGAAAATAAAACGTTAATTTATCACGTGTTAATCAAATGGAGAATAAAAACAAAAACCTCACGAGTCACCTGTTAGAATTAACCTACAGGCTGCTCCTTTCACGAGCTTCTTTGTTGCATTATCGAGTAATATTTCAAGGGGTAAGAGCAAAAATCGGCAACTTGTTTTTGGGCCAGTATACTGCTCATGCGTGTAAAAAAAATGTTCATTCCGTAACGACAATAAAAACGGAGAGTCACCGAATGTTCAAAGAAAATATTAATAATAAAACTTGGAAAAATGCGACTAGAAGAAATTTCGTAGCCGCGATTTTTCAGAGACAATATTAAAATGTCTAAATTCACTAAATTTGCGCGAAATTTTTTTTATTCGACTTTACCATTGTCTATAATAATTGATTGTGAGTTATTTTTAGTAAGCGCCACTGCAATTAACCGATTATTCAAAAGGGGCCCTATGCCCTGACAAAGTACGACCCTTCGCGAAAGAAATACCTTAACATGAAAATAACTCGTGGAAAATATAGTTTTTGATAAATTTTCGAAAAAGAAAAACCATACGTCCCGACCGTACCGAGTAAAAAATTGGCTTCGTGTTTCGCGTGTGATTTTGTCTTTTTTTTTTTTCATAATGTGGTACCTAAATATGATGGAATCCAGATCGAATGGATATTCTATAATTCCAGTTGTGGGAGCTCGAGCGCGAAGAATGTCTTGCTCGGTAGGGAGGTAGTCGGACGCTTCGATACGTGCCAGATCGCTAATATAACTGTAAACAAAAAGTAGCCAAGCGACTATCCTTTATTGCGCCCATGCCATGCAAATTTCGTGATGTATATTCGTCATAAAGTATATATAACATTACGATTAAGGCGGGACACCACTGTGGCGGGTGAAAAAAGTCGTTCTTTTTCTGCATTTTTTCAAAGTATACACATTCAAGAATACGCGGAAAAAAAGTTCCAGTTAAAATATTGAAAATTGACCAAGTTACTGACAATCTATTTGTTTTTTTTTTTAAATTAAATCTTTCTATCGCGTTTTTATCGACCTGGCCGAAATCATAACTCCTATTATCAATTAAAAAAAGAACCAACATTCCCGTAATTGCAGGTCCTATCGTGGTACATAGCCGTTCTTATTTATTTATTATTTTTCGAGCCTCCGAATGTGAGTAAAAATTTCGCCAAAACCATACTTTTTTTAAACATCCGCGACCTCGTGGAATAAAAAATACTCGAAAATCGACTACGTACAAAAAGAACTACAGGCTATATAGATGGAAAAACGTTTTAATTTTTTATTTTCAGACCAACCATTGTCAAGCCATTGGACCAAATTTTTATACACACTTTCATACCTCAATAACCTTTTTAATGTTGAATTTTAAAAAATAAAAATATACACGCAGTTCAATGTATACTGAATAAACATATCCTTCCAAATCCCAAAAAAATAACCTAGTGGACAACGAAAATCGAAAAAGAACAATTTTACGTCACAGTGGTGCCCTCCCTTACTCCGATCAACGAGAATAAAATACATTCGTTTCGCTGTCACCGTGTGCGCGATTTTTCTCCTCTCCCACAGCAACGTCGTACAATAATTTATTTTTTTCAAATCGCATTCTCGAATAAGAGTATTGTTCATCGAGGCGCGGAGTCTTCACCGATGAGTGGCGAGTTAAAAGGACCGCCTTGTGGAATAAAAAAAAAACGAGGATCATCGAGTCGGTCAGCGAACACGACCGAGTTGGTAATTGGATCCGGAGATTTAAGAGACAGAAGTCATCGACGAGGCGCCTTGTCAGCCAAACGACAACGATCGTATATCGTAGGCCGGCTAAGAAGAGACGAGGTAAACGCTTTCTCGTTCCACATTGTCCTCTATTTCAGCAAACTCCGAGAGGCGAGAGAGAGAGAGAGGCCCGGAATGGAAAAATCGTCGACGAGTTCGCGAATCTCTGGATCCGATTACTTTCGTGTCACGAGGGAGAAAAGAAAAATGCACAACATGCATATTCACGCTGTAACGAGAGAAGAATAGTTGCGAAATTAGTCACGAGATGCAATATTTCTGTTTTTTTTTTTTTTTCGTTTTCTTCCTTGGAACGTGGGCGTAAGACAAGACGGAGAAAATAGTTACGGCGAAATCCCCATGCGATCGCAGACTCAGGCAGTGTGTAAGGCAGGCTTTATTTTCCTTGTCCACTTGCAAATTTGTTTTTTTTTGGCTCCTTCCGTTCCAGCTTCGACATACCTAAATCGTATCTCTTCCAAATCAAATGGATATTCAATTATACCAGTTGTGGGCACTCTCACGCGAAGAATGTCCTGTTCTGTGGGGAGGTAGTCGGGCGCCGCGACTCGGTCTATTTCGTTTAGGTAGCTGTAACATTTTTCTCTCAGTACACCTAATTTCACAGAATTTGTCACATTTGAAAAACTCATCTATAAATTCACACTCGCTACGTTCGACGATTCTTCGAGAATCGCAAAATCGTCGCAAGTTTCACATTACTTTTGTGGATAGTTTTCGATATTATTTCGTCATTTGCAGTGCGATTTTGTGAATGCGGGAAGGGACGTTTTTTTTCGCTCAAGTCTGTTTGAATCGACGGGCTACGGTTGCCTAGGTGGGTCGAAAAATTGCATTTTTCCAAAATATTCTTTAGTGGTATCACCTTTTAGCTAGATTCTTTTTGCTATATAAGATTATATAAAAAAAAATTTAAGACTCTCAATATATGTGCCTTTGTGTTAAATGCGTTTATCTTTTACTAACCGTTTCCCAGGAGAAAAATCGGAATTTGGCCATTTTTTTCGGGCCTCTAGGTAGACGTAGCCCCTTGATTGGTCGTTAAATTGATCCCGAAAAAAAGTGGAGTGAGCGGACATTTTAGAGTCTCCGAAATTTCGCGTTTTTCGCTTACGTTTGTCCAAGGATGCTCACGAGTTTTATGAGATTTCAATTTATCTTAAAAATGTATATTTCTGGTGGAATCGAACTGTCAAATTCAGCTCGCAATTAGAATCCTCTGCAGAAATGGTTCGTAATTTTTCGTTCTGACCTCGCGAGGTGCTCGATACGAAATTGTGTAGAAATCATGACGTTGAAGTTTGCATCGTTGGAATCCAACGAAAACGATTCTTTTTTTTCCTTCATTTTTCGAATTTCCTTCGGCAGATTTGAGCAACGAAAATCTCGCAAACATTTTTTTCGAAGTTTCATGTAGCAACCCACAACCTAAATTTGCAAAATATGACTGGATAATAATGAAAATGAGGTATGGAAAAGAATTTTCGTTGCATTCCAACGATGCAAACTTCGGCCCCGTATGGAAATCGACATTCGGAATTCTTCGAAATTTCATTGCAACTCGTGACTCCAAGGACGGCGAACTGTGTCGATCTAAGAACAGAGAAAAGAAACGTTGAGATTTCAATTGGTACATTTTTGTAGAGGATCAACGGAACCAAAACCGAGAAATTCTTCACCATTGGGCCAAGACGGTGAAAGAGCAAAGTACGCAAAATGAGACTTTCACATTGTTTGATGATCAATTTACTTGAACACTCTTGCTCGTGAAGGAAAGTTGATCCATGGCCTGATGAATTAGTAGCACGTGCGCGTTTTAATTTGCATCGTTTCTTTTCGTGATAAACGGCTTGTTTACAAATTACAAATGACGTTGGAGTATTCGTCGTTGGAACGCAACGAAAGTTGATTTCTTTTAAATTGCACTCATTTTATTTGCTTGATTTTATCTGTAACAACCCATCAAATGTTTCTACGTTTTTTTTTGTTACTTGACATTTACGACGCCCACGTGCAAAAGAAGGCTTTGAATGAAAACGAATAAAGAAAAGATAAAGAAAAAAATCCTTGCGTTTCAACGATGCAAGCATCAACGTCGTAATTAGGGATTGATCAGACTCGAAATATTATCTGCAGTTTTACCAAAAATAACAAATAAAATAACAAAAAATAATCTCGCTTCGAGTACTGTGTCCATTAAATTCAGGCCAAAGAGAGGTTCAAGTTCATCGACCCAGCCGTGGATACCGCGATCCACTTTTTTCCATCAGAAAACCGAGAAGAAAGATTATTTTTGAATTATATATATCGACCCTTTCAGTCATCTGCACCGATTTTGATGAAAATTGGTACTCGGGAGTTTTCGGCGTCGCTGATTACGAAACCGGCATTAGATTTTCAAAATTCAAAATGGCGGACGTGAAATTCCAAATACTTATAAATTCTTCTGCAACTTTGTACTCAGGGGTTTTCGGGGTCGCTGATTACGAATCTGACATTAGATTTTCAAAATTCAAAATGGCGGATCCGATATGGCGGACGTGAAATTCGAAATACTTATTAATTCTTCTGAAACTTTGTACTCAGGGGTTTTCGGAGTCGCTGATCACGAATCCGGCATTAGATTTTCAAAATTCAAAATGGCGGACGTGAAATTCCAAAAACTTATCGATTCTTCTAAAACTTTGTACTCAGGGGTTTTCGGGGTCGCTGATTACGAATCTGGCGTTAGATTTTCAAAATTCAAAATGGCGGATCCGATACGGCGGACGTGAAATTCGAAATACTTATTAATTCTTCTAAAACTTTGTACTCAGGGGTTTTCGGAGTCGCTGGTCACGAATCCGGCATTAGATTTTCAAAATTCAAAATGGCGAACCCGAAATTCCAAAAAGTTATCGATTCTTCTAAAACTTTGTACTCAGGGGTTTTCGGGGTCGCTGATTACGAATCTGGCATTAGATTTTCAAAATTCAAAATGGCGGATCCAATATGGAACCACGGATTTAAATGTTGCGGTCATAAATTATTTTGGTTGCAGAATGATCGCAAATTAACTGAAAAATTTATTTCTCGTGTACATTTGAAGGAATATTCCTGATATAGTAGGATTCTATATGATTGAAATTTTTATTGTTACATTGCCCAGTTGGTTCGACTATATCGAATCCACAATTTTTAATTTTCAAAGTTTGACCTCATATTCGTGATCGGCGACTCAAAAAAACCCCTAGATTCGTATTTCCAGAGGCATCGGTTCAATATTAGAGCTCTGAGGTGATTTTTTAAAGGGTGGGACCGTAGCGGTCCCACTCTGACTGAAAGGGTTAAAAATCGTTTCAATTTTATCAACGCATGTTTACAATATTCGACCGAAAGTTCAACATGTTTGAATTTATTTCAAAATGATAAATTCAAACGAATGGAAAAAGGCGCAGTTGTGTCACGATATTACGATGTTGAAGTTTG
Organism: Ophion costatus; assembly: GCA_951751655.1. NCBI lineage: Eukaryota > Metazoa > Arthropoda > Insecta > Hymenoptera > Ichneumonidae > Ophion > Ophion costatus. Next base: position 30,802,104 of record OX632361.1, read on the forward strand.
GATCGTTGTAGCGCAACGAAAATTCTTTTTTATTTCCTCATTTTCATTACGATCAAAAATCTTTTCTCACGTATTCAGGCTGAAAATCTCTAATGAGAATCCTGAAAAATGTTCGAGAGATTTTGGAGAGCTAAATGTGCCAAAAAAAGGGGTCTACGAATCTTTCGTTACGTTCCAACAATGCAAACTTCAATATCGATGCCAACGAAAGTTCTTTTTCACGTTTTATTTTTCCTTATTTTCATTGCTACGGAAGATCTTTTTTGTAGATTTATATTGTAAATTACTAGATAGATATTTGGAGAAAAAAAGTAGTTGAAGGTTTTTCGTAGGCAACATCTGGCAGAAGAAATCAAAGGAATTCCGAAATATTAATTTTCATGGCATTTCAACGGTGTAAACTTAGACCTCATTTTTCCCAGCTGAAGCACTCTGCCTCTCTCCCATATCCCTCGTAGTTCGTTCCAATTTATGCTTCTCGTATGTGACGTCGAAGTTTGCATCGTCGGAATGCAACGAAAATTAATTCTTTTCAATGGCACATTTTTTTCGTGCCAATGTCGACTGTGAAATTCGTTCAAACGTTCTCACATATTCTTATAAAAAGACTCTCGATAATTATGAAAATAAAGAAAATGAAAAATTGAATTAAAAAAAATCGTTACATTCCAACCATGCAAAAATACTATTTTACGTGATTTTCCTCCACTGGCTTTTCGTCCATATTTGAGCAATATTTCTTTGATCTTAGCTCTAAGCATTACAATTTTCATTAATTCAACTCGAAATTGTAGATACGTTTGGATCCTCGAAATGCAATAAAAATTATTTTTCTTCGCTGCTTATTTTCGCCACATTTGGACTGCGACCATAATTAAGGGGTTACCCCCACTTGCGATTTTGAAAAAATCGATTTCTTTTTATTGCATTTTTTCGAAGTATAAGTATCTGAGAATATGTCCTGAAAATTTCAAGTCGATCCGAACAAAATTGACTGAGATATGAGCGTTGAAAGAGAAGAATCCGTGAATTGAAGAACTGAAATTGAAACTTTAAACGCGTTTTTCTCAAAATGGCATTTCTGAAGTCGGCGACCAAGATTACTCGAACACTAATGAACCGATCTTCTTGAAATTTTGCAGGCTTATTTAATACATAAAAATGTAGTCTTTAATCGTTCGATTTTTTTTTCGAAAAAAAATGGCCGTTTTATAGCCAAAAAACGGCCGTTTTTTTTCGTTAAAATCGAACCATTAACTTTGACTGTCCGCCATTTTGTGAAAAACGAATATTTTTTTAAATCCTTCGATTAAAGACTAGTTTATACTTATATTTGACTAAATCCATCCGCATTTTTTTTTCAGATGATCCACTTCGCCGCAATGTTGGTCACCGCAAACCGTGTATATAAAAACATTATTTCATTGACGGCCATTTGCCACTAAACAATGTAATATTTTTCAATAAAAAAATTACTGAAAGTTCTTCAAGATGTGTTCTTTAAGATGGTATATTGAACGATTGAAAAAGTTTTGTAGTTTTCTTTAAAAAAATTCATGAAAAAGGCCTTTTTTGCGCTACAAGTGGGGGTAACGCCTTAAAGGTTTTTTTTCCAAAGTCTATCAGAGATCTTCAACCAATTTTTGGAAAATATCTCGAATGATAAAAAAAAACGAGAAAAAAAAGAATTTTCGTTGCGTTCCCTGCAAACTTCAACACCATAAAACGATTCCCTGCAAACTTCAACACCGTAAACGTAATTTTTTTTCTCCGTACAGACGATAGACCGTGTCCGAGTATTTAACGCTCCGGACACGTGTAACTGTTTAGCGGATATTGGTTTCGTTCATAAAATTGAAATAAAGCGTGGCAAGGTTCCTTACTATTTGGCAGAATCCGTAAGTTGGTATTCTCGTCGACGGTCGTAACATTCTTGAATTCCAGCGTCTGCCCACAAATCCTTAATAGCATCGACGTACGGAGTCTCGAACGTCGTGACCGTTTCGAAGTCTATACTCCTGACGAGTTCCGCTTTTTCCTACGAGCATACGAGAGAGTTTTGTGAAGCGGAAAAAAGAAAAGTGTCGCGTCATCGAGCGGCACACAAGGTCGATTCCTTATCGGTGATCGATCGAAGCGATTCGATAAGCAACTGGTCGCGTATACTCACTATATTCGAGGAGTCTCCGTATGCAATTTTGAGTAGGTCCATCGCTCGTATCATGGACTGCATCGCCATGAATATATTTTGATAAACGAGCTTTATGAAGCCTCTCTTGTCGTCGTCCGAGTAACCAGAACCGTGAATAATTCTCATCTGTTTGATGAATGTCGATTTGCCCGATTCGCCAGTGCCTGCAAATTCACAACGATCGAAACGTCAATTGGAAGTTTCGGACTCAACGCGCACGTCGGTGGGTCGAGTCCTCTGAAGGAAATTCCTTGTATGCCGTACAATATCAGGAGCGAGAAACATTTATCAGGCGTTGAAAATTTGAGGTTTAAAGTTTGCATCGTCGGAATGCAACGATTTTTTCTTATCGATTCATCTCATTATTCGAAACATTTTTCTTGCAACTTGAGGTCGTAAATCACTTATGAAAATACGTGAATCCGTTCGAATGATTTTCATAGCCTAAATCGGCCGAAGGCAAATGTCATCGACGAAGAAGAATTCATTATCGTTGCGTTCCAACGATGCAAACTTGAAAATTTGCTTGAACGCGAGTTTTTTCGAAGATTCGTCATTTTCGAAATTTCGGTTCTGTGCACTGAAGAAAAAAAAATTCGTTCATCCATCCAAAATTCAATTGGTTATACAAAATGTATCTTTAAGGATGCTGAGTCCCAAATCGCAAATGATAATAAAATTCTGAAAATTTGGTATGTTTTTGTATGAAGTATATCAGAGGTCGTGTAAAAATTTCACGACAATTAGAAGCTCGTTATTGAACAACTAACATTCACAAATTAAATGTTGTCTTATGGAAACTGATGTAACTTTGCAATAAGTTTTTTTTTTGACCTCTCAATTTTGTAATATCTACAATATACCGAAAGCAACGGAAACAAAACGAAGTTTATTGATAAATTTTTTTTAATTTCTTTTAAGAATTGTTCTTAACAAGATGTTAATTTTTAAATTTAATTCATTAAATTTTTTAATAAACAGATTTTATTTTTTCGTCGATGACGTTAAACTCTGCATCGTTGGAACGCAACAAACTTAATTGTTTCTTTTTACATCCACACATTTTATTTGGTCGCTTTAGGCCGTGAAAATCACACAAACGTTTTCACGTATTAGTATTAGAGATTTACCACCTTAATTTACGAAAAAAAAGGCTTTGAATAGTAATAAAAATAAAGAAAAGAAAAATTAACAAAAATGTTGCCTTCCGACTATGCAAACTTCAACATTGTTTTAGTTGGAGGCACGTCCGATAAAAATTTCATTTCGAAGGTTAAACATCTTCCCCTACATCGTTTACGAGAATTGCGTTCCTCCATTTTTATTATTCGAAATCTTTTTTTGTATACTGAGGTTGTAAAATTCCAAAATAATGGCAAAAACCTGTCATGTCATTTTTATAGTGTAAGTTTGACAAAAAAAAAGGTTGAACTATGACGAAAACGTATTTTCCGAAAGATGTTGAAGTTTGCATGGGAACGCAACGATTTATTCCCTCCATTTTTTATCTCTCTATTGTTATTGACATCATTTGAAACCTTTTTTCTTTCAAATTACGTATTCCATTGATTTTCATAGCCCGAATCGGCCAAAAATAATATCATCAATTGAAAGTAATTAATTGTTGTTGCGTTCCAACGAACGTACGATCTTTTTGATTCGTCAAAATGTTTTGCAGCCGATTTGGCTCTGAAAATAATTCAAACGATTTTGCATATTGTCGTTAGAGGTTCACGATCTCAATTTGTAAAAAGCAGACTTTCGGTAATGGTAAAAACGGAGAAATGACAAATTGAAGATAAAAATCGTTGCATTCCAACGATGCACACTTCAACGTTATATATAATACTTCAAGATCGTATTTCCGCTGCGATTCAGCGACGCAAACGTCAAAACCATTGAACAAAAATAATGATAAAATTAAAAAAAAAAAAAGCATTTCAACGACGCGAACTTCAGCGTCGTTCTTCCGCCGTATTATTTCGCGAAAAAGGAAAGTGCAAAAAAATGGGACGGCGTCGTCGCGTGTCTTTTGTTTCGCAGATCAGTCGATTCAGACGGATCCGCACGGCGCCAGGGAGAAATGGCATCGTCCCTCACACCCAAAAGCCCTGCGGGAGCTAGTTTTATAGACCGCCGGCGCGAGGCGTCGGCCCTCCACGTGTTTCTGAGAAATACAAGCGCGGATACGCGAACCGCTGCTGCTGCGCTCTCGCGAGGATCTCGTCGCGATCGCGTGAAACGCGACCACGCCAAATTTGCCGCGCGCTTTTTTCCCAAAAATTCACCACACCCGCGATGATACACTTGACCTCCGCAAGGGAGACAAAAAAATTTTTGAAATTCGCAACGAAAAGAAGCAAATGCACGATATTAAGAAAAAAAAAAAAAAGGAGGAATAAAGAAACACGGAGAAAAACAGTTTCCGGACAAGCTGTCGAGAATGGAAAGCCGGAAATCAATATGCCCCAAGACGCGAAGCCGGTAAGAAACCACCTGGAGGAGCTTCGCGTCGTATCAGCGCCGAGAAATTTCGTGCGTCTTCACAGATCGTCGAGCAGAAACCTCCGATTTTGAAACTGGCCCCTTTAGAACGCGACGACGATCAAATGTTTCTAAACATTTCTTAACTTCGATATTAAAATTCGCATTCGCCTTTTGCAATTTGTCGAACCCTAACGAGCGCCCTAAAAAACCGAAGTAACGTTAATATTGAAGAATATAAATTTATTTCTTCGAAATGGATATCACTTTTTTCGAAATAAATGTATATCTTCGAAATAAATGTCCTTAGTAAATTTAATTCTCCGTTAAATATATTATTTTGTCGAAATAAAATTTCTTATTGTTAGTACATTTTTTTTAAATACATTTGTTTCGTTTAAATGAATTTACTCAATCAATTTAATTATTTTTTTTACATAAATTTATTTCGTTGAAATAAGTTTTTCTTATGAATAACATATTTTAATGAATTTAATTTTCTTCTAAATAAATGTCCTTAGTACATTCAATTTTTCCGAATAAATTTTATTAATAAACGCAATTTATTCCAAATGAATTTTCTTAGCCAATACAATTTCGTCTAAATGAATATTCTCAACAAACTTGATTTCTTCCAAACAAATTTTCTCGACAAACAAAATTGTTTCGCTGATGTAATTCTTCGAACCGAATTTCCAATCAATTCCGACGACGCGAACGCATCAACGTCGCATAAACCGAACGCGAGGAGAACTTCGTTTCCTCGTAAGCTCGCCAAAACAGAGAGCGATATCTCTTTCCTCCCCTCGTTTATCGCGACACACGACAAACAAATAAAAGAAAACCTCGTCATTTTTCTCATGCCATATTTCCACGAGAGTCGTTTGATTTTCTTTCTTCTTTGGTCTTTCTGGCGATGGGCAGAGGGGACGGAGGGGGTTTTCTTGTTGATGGGAAAAAAAGGCAAGTTCGCCGGCTCGTAAGAGATACGAGGCATCGTGGCCGCGCGACGAATCTGACACGGTACTGCGCGAACCTCTACGTACGCTCCAACCGCGAGCGCCCAACGGCCAAATATCGAAACTACACGACGACTCGTGTTTTCCGGCGTCACCGCTCTCGAAAAACGCCAGGGCGTGGCGCTAAGATCGAATCGTGGAAATTCATGAATGAAAATTGTACCGTCCCACGAGCGGCGCCGACGCGCCTAGCTCGGCGCCTGCGACAGAGACTCGTAGGGGAAAAAAGGAAAAAAAAAAAGACCCGCGCGCCTCGACCACGCGCAAATCCTCCGACTTTTTCGTAACTCTGGTACACAAACAGCTATCCTCACATATATATATATATATATATATATATATATATATATATATATATATTATCCCTCTGACTTTGCGGTGCCCTGCGGCGCGCCATCTTTAACGTCGCCGCCCCTCACTCGACGACGACGATTTTTTTTTGCACAGAGATCCCAACGCACAAGGCTTAGCAGGGTAAAAAAATGTCACTGGGAAATTAGTAATGCATTTTTTTTCGATGCAGTATAAGAAAAAAGGAAACGTGATGTTAAAGTTCGCATCGTTGGAATGCATCGAAAATTCCTTTCAACTCCTATTTTTTTATTTTAATTATTTTTTCCATTTTTACTCTGCACATTTACGTTCTGTGAGCTTGAAGCTTGCACCGTTGGAATGCAAATATATATTTTTACTTCCTCATTTTCATTGGTATGGAAAATTATATATTGTAGATTTGGGTTACAGATCGCTAAATAAGGAACGTAAAAAAAGATCGCTGAATAAGGAGCGTAAAAAATGATCGCTGAATTTGTATAGCTTACGTCTGTCAAAGAATGATCGGGTAATTCAGTAGAAAAATATTTCGTTGCAGTCCAACTATGCAAACTTTAACATCAATTATGATGTAATTCTTTAATGAAAAACAAAACTCAAAAAAATGTCACTGGGAAATTAAAACAACTCACGTTGTAAAAAAGCACATGTTTTTCATAGAAGTTCAAAAAATGAGGAAACATAGTGTGATGAGCAGAAGTGAAATCAAATTTGCTCACTAAATCCGGCGTTTTGGCAATTTGCATACAAATTTTATATGACGTTGAATGTTGGAGCGTTGGAACGCAATGAAAATTGATTTTCCTGCAATTGCCCGAATTTCTTTTGACCTTTTCAGGCTGCGAGAATCACTCAATCAATTTTACGTATTCTTATTAGAGATTTACAACCTCGATTCGCCAAAAACGGCTTTGGATACTGATAAAACAAAAAGTAAGAAAAATGAAGAAGGAAAAATCGGCGTAGCCCAAAGATGCGAAGTTGAACGCCGTGTCACGTTAGCTTCTCGTGATATTGCTCCGATCGCAGAGTTGGTCGTTGAAAACATGAAAAGGAACGAATTTTTAATGCGTCTGAGTTCGTTGATAGAGCAGTGTAATAAAATTTTTGAAAGAAACCAGCTGTGCTAGTTCAAAGATTTCTGGCCATAGTTTTCAAAATCAAAGGCCGTGTTTATCTGCTCGACGAGTAAGGAACGGGAGATGAAATTCAAAACGAGGGTTTCGAAATTTACGTCACGATTCAAAGAAAAATAAATTTATTAGAAAAAATTGAGTTTCCCGAAAAAATGTATTGAGTCGAAATAAATTTATTTAAAAAAAAATATCAACGAAATTCGATTCGAAGAAGTATATTTGTCTTCGTTAAAATTAATTTTAGTTCGGTCTGTGAGGATGCAGAATGTCGAAGAATATTTTCACGTGAAAAGTTAAGAAGTTTGTGAAAAATTTAATATCTGCAGCGAGGGATACACATCGGCGATGGAATACAAAATATCGTGGAATCGAGAAAACAATTATTGAAATCGAATATTTAAATGTTTTGTCGACAAGTTATAAAATGTTGCCATGTAATGGTATTTGCATATCAAAATAAACGGGGATAAGGACATTGCTCTCAATTGCTATATATATATATATATATATATGTATGTGTATATATATTCGAATATACCACCTTCCGACCAACCACTTTATATATATTAAGGTACCCATTGACGAGGCAAGAACGGAAATTATTGAGGAAACGAGAATTATTCATTCGCTTAGACACCGAGAGATCGTCTCGACGGGAAAATGTATGGGTAAACGAAATAAGCAAGCGGATAAAGGAAACTGTGATAAGTGAGAGGAAAAGCACCGAAACGAAAAGCCTTGCGGTTTAGCAATCCATAAATGCTTGGATGATTTTTTTCACTCAATTTTTCGAACTTAGGTTTATCAACATTCAACATCTCAATATTCTTTTGGCATATCTTAGCTACGAAAATGAGGATGTTAAGTTTGCATCATTGCAGTGCAACGGGAATTCTCCTGTTTTAATTTACTTTCGTATATTTATTAATATCTAGAATATTTTTTTGCAGCTTTGGGTTTCCCATTCCTAATATAAGGATCCTCAAAAACGTTTTAGCAATTTTCATCGACTAGATGTACCCAAAAAATTGGGCATTACGAACAAAAAAAATTCGTTGCATTCCAACGATGCAAACTTCAAAACCATCGAAAATATCCCACCAATTTTTTTTATTGCCCATTGAGAAATCATTTATCTAAATCTGCAAAAACAAAAAGATTTGTTGGAATGATAAAAACGAGAAAGTGAAAATATAAACAATTTTCTATAAACTTCGGAAAGTAACAAGGTAAGGAGAAAAAGAACAAGAGAACGTTACAAAGAGAGCCCTTTGCAATGTCGCATGTCAAGCAGCCTCGATCTGGGTTGATACTCGGATGGGCGACCGCGAGCCAATTTTACTGAGTTTGCGATGATGACTGAAACTCCCTGAGCAATATCGCCGTGAATAAAAATGAACAATTTTCATCCCGTTGATTGAATCATTAATTCAGAAAAATCCTCAAGATTTCTCGATTTCTCGAGCGTTCATAGATATTTGGCAAATATCAGCAAGCACCGAATAACCGCGACTAAAAGTCAAACCAAAGGGATATTATCGTCAGCTTCGTTGCTGAAACGATGTTTTTCAATTCGCCTCAATATACATTAAGGGGGGATTGTCTTTTTTTTCGCAAAATTTACCGCTTTTTGGGAATTTTTTTGTGAAGAAAGTATACAACGGAAAACTTGTGAACCTTGGCAAATAGTTTTATTGATCTGTTTACTACGTACAAAACATTTTGTAAACAATTTCATCAAAAAATCCGCCTCCCACCCCCCTCGACGCGCGATGGTCCTTTTTTGATGGTGTGCACGATTTCTCAAAAACTATTCAACCGATTGCCTTCAAATTCGGAGAGAATGCTCAGCTGACATCCTTTTATCGTTTGATGAAGCAAAAAAGCAATACGTTTAATAGTTTTTTATTTATAACAAAAAATCGATCAATGTTTTTCGAAAAATCGATACTTCAAGTTCAAAACGTCACCAAATCGTCAATTTTTTTTTTCCCCTTCATCGAACGATAGCTATGTGTGTCTAAAGTAAAATGCTTTTTGGGTTTTTGTTGCAAGATGAACGTGAAGGCTGTAATCGTGCACACCATCAAAAAAGGACCATCGCGCGTCGAGGGGGGTGGGAGGCGGATTTTTTGATGAAATTGTTTGAAAAATTTTTTGTATGTAGTAAACAGATCAATAAAACTATATGCCAAGTTTCACAAGTTTTCCGTTGTATACTTTCTTCACAAAAAAATTCCCAAAAAGCGGTAAATTTTGCGAAAAAAAAAGACAATCCCCCCTTAAAAGTTCATTCTTCAGATAAGTGACTTTTCCGAACAAATGTTGATTCCAAACAAACTCAAACAAACCTAATATAGGCGTCCAAATGTTAAAAAAAAAAAAAAGGCGTCCTATTTTATCACGCGTTTCCGCGAACTTCAAAACCCCATAACTTTTTATTGGGGGGGGGGGGGGGGGGTGAATTTCAGCTGCCCCTACTGAATATTATCATTTATAACCCAATAAATGAAAAAATAGCAAAAAAATGTTTAGGCTAATTTTTCGGAACAGTCACTTTTCTAAAGAATTACCCATTAAAAATTCAACAAATACCTACTCTTAACCATACGACGTGGAAGTTTGCATCGCTGGAACGCAACGATATTTGTCATTATTTTTTATCTATTCATTTTTATCATTAAACAAAGCCTTTTTTCAAATTGAGGTCGTTGATTTCTAATAAGGATACGTAGAACCGTTTGAGCTATTGTGACAGTCTAAAGCGGCAAAAAAAAATCCGTAGTCAAAAAGACTTTTTCGTTGCATTCCAACGATGCAAATATCATCTTAGCGATCATAGGAGGGAAAAAATGTGTAATTCCGTCAAAAGAGGAGATATCTTTCAACGCTATGTTTTTTCACCATTTGTACTCGACGTGTTCCCGTGACGGATGTTGCAAGTATTTCCGAGGAAGCGAGAATTCGAAGATCGCGAAAAGGCCGAGTGTATCTCCCGGCTGGACGAGGCCATCGGGGCTCGCATCTGAGAAACGCGCGATGAAAGCGCGGCGCCGTCGAGAGAGCGAGCCATACGTGTGCGAGAAGCAAGCAGCATCAGCAAAAGCACGTGCACTTTGCCAGAGATCGGGTTTAAAAATACAGGAGGCGCCGTGTTGGGAGGATTCCGGCGTTTAGCATGAGAGAAAAAGAGAGAGGCAAAGATAGAGAGAGTGAAGGAGAGAGGAGGTAGAAATATCAAAAGAGAAAAAACCGGAAGGTGTATAAGAGCGGACAAAAGAAACGATGTTAAAGTTTGCATCGTTATAATGCAACGAAAATTCTTTTCAACATTTTTTTTTAAACTTCATCTCAATTGATGATTTAATCAATCAAACGCGTATTCGTTGTCGATCAAAGTGGCACATGGTTCGGATGAATCTGCTTCTCCGAAGAAATTCTATAGTATGCGATATTTCATGCATTTTCGATATGCGTGATAAGAAAGAAGGAAACGTGGAGTTAAAGTTTGCATCGTTGGAATGCATCGAAAATTCTTTTCGATTTACCTTCTTTCTTTGTTTTCATTATTTTTCAATTTTTACTCTGCACATTTACGTTGTACGGGCTTAAAGCTTGTACCGTTGAAATGCAATGGTTTTTTTTAACTTCCTTATTTGATTAGAATGGAAAATCATCGTTGTAGATTTGGGCTGTAGATCGCTAAATGAGGAGTCTAAAAAAAGAAGGCAGAATTTTTATAGCTTACGTGTATCAACAAATATTCTGGAAATTCAGTAGAAAAATATTTCGTTGTAGTTCGACGATCCAAATCGTACATCAATTACGTTGTGGACCTTCAATGAAAATATTTCAAGAAAAAAACGTTTTGATGGTTTTCCATATGATATTGAAGTTAGCATCGTTGGGACGCAACGAGTGTTTCGTAGCGCGAACTTTTTTGGCTTTTGTAGCCCGCCGAAATCACTCAAACGTTTTTCAGGATACTTATTAGATATCTTTAGCCTAAACGTGTAAGAAAAGATTTTGGATGATGATGAAAATGAGGAGTTGAAGAAACAAATTGATCAATGTAAAAAAAGATTCATTGCGCTCCAACGATCCAAAGTTCAACATCAGTTGAATTTTGCATCAAAAGAAATTTCCTGAACGCATCTTGACTTACGACTCCAGGCGTAAAACCCTACGGTATTGAAGTTTGCATTGTAGGAATGCAACGAAAATTCTTAATATTTTCCTTTCTTCAGCTTTACCATGTAAACCTTTTTTTTCACATAATGGCAACCTGATGAGAATGTCAAAAAAATGTTTCAGTGATGTGAGTAGCATCAATGTGCCAAAAAATAAGGCAATACGAGAAAAAAAAATTCTTTGCCACCCAACGATGCAAACTTCAATACCACAAAAACCTCGATCGCCTTGACGGCGCTCAATGAAAGGAAAAAAAATTATGGAAAATATTTGAAAAAAAATGGATAATAATTTTAAAAAGGCGTGTGAATGAGTCAGAGCACTTGGCTGGCATGCGAGGCGGTTCTTTCGCGCAAGTCCCGCGCGATGAGTCGCGGAGCATACAAATTTTTGCATCAATATGCCTGGCGATAATTTTCTCTCGCGGAGGAGTGTAAGTCTGCCAAAGATCCGTCAGCCGCACCTTTCAAACGTCTGCCCAGGTAAAGGGGGGAAAGAAGTGATGCGAAGTATCGTCGTGCGATTACTTTGCGCGTGCATTCTTTTATCGTTTTTTTTTGCCGCACTAACGCGATAGCGCCTGTACACCATCTGAGCAAAATCATCTCCCAGGCCGTATACAAGCCGTCCACGTGCGGAGTCAACAGAGATGATTCACGGTAAAGCCGTATAGTGGCTTTGTGGAGGGGAGTATCAGAGAGAATATGAAGAAAAAAAAGGACGACGAGTGTCGCGAGATTTTGCAACTCTCGTGCAAGGAATTCCGAAGGGGCGATAATTCTGGAGCAATCGTACGAGGGAGTTCGAAAATTATCGGATGATAATCGATCCTGCGCTCGATCTTATTTGAATACCAGAAATTCAATTATGAAATTGAATTTTCCGCGAACGATTATGCGGAGAAAATAATTTCAAGTTCGGGAAACCAAATGTGGTCCTTAAAATTGTAAAAATAAATCGGTCGATACCTTGCCGGAATACCTTCAAGGATATTATCGCCGTTTTAGATCGAAAACTGAAGTGGTTATGAGTATTAATAAATCAATAGCTTTTACTATTTTAAAATTTATTATTTATTTTAATACATATATTTATTTATCTATTTCCTTAGTTCCAACGTATACCTTTGTGGATTTTTACGTATTTATTTTAATATCAATAATAAATTGATGTTCACAGCATTAATAAAGAATAAATGTATAATCATTTTTGAAGAATCAACATCAAAGGATGTTAATTTAAAAAAAAATTATTGCAACTTTATTATTCGTTTATATTAAAATAATTAATAAACTTTGATGAATAATATAAATAAATAATAAATCGATAATAACTTTAAAAAGAATTAACCTCCAAGGATATTGAATTTGTTTGCGATTGAACATTAATTGTTCGATTGTATTATTTGTTGAAAGTTTGTTATTGTTTGTGCCAAATCTATCCAAAAATACAAATATATTTTTTGCGGAAGAATGGCTCCATTCAAACCGCCAGTTTACCATTACCGTCATTTGGTGTTTTGAAGAATGTCAAGCTGTTTCATACCTTCTTGGGTATATTTCGCGGAAGCGATTGTGAAATTGCAACAAAGTTCCCAAACTTTTTCAGAATCAACTTCAAAACCCCCATAGCAGTTTTTACGAGGTTGAAGCTTGCATCGTTCGAACGCAACGACTTTTTTTCCTAATTTTTATCATTATTGAAAGCCTTTTTGGCAAATTGAGATCGTAAACCTCTAATTTGAAAAAAAAAACGCACAAACGTTTGGTCGATGTTCACAGCCAAAAGCGACGACATAAAATTTGTGCAATTTGAAAGAAATTAACTTTCGTTGCGTTCCAACGATGCAAACTTCAATGTTGTCAGTTTTTGGCCGAACATATATAATGCAGTCTTAGTACATAAACATTGGAGAATCAACAATGGCATTTCAATGACTCAGCGTTCATCCACAGGTCTACGGATTGTTTGGGTTCGTTTGGATTGATTCGACTGTATTCATCCACGCGCAAAAAAATAGTGCTAAAAAGATCCGACCCGTCTCTCGGACCTGGTCAAAGCCGTAAAAAATGTAAAAATGTAAAAACCCAAAACGATTTATTAGACTCCCGAAGATCATCATGTTGAAGGTTGCATCGTCGGAACGCAACGAAGTCTCTTTTTGATGTTTCAATTTTCTCATTTTTATCATTGTACAAAACTTTTTCCGTAGATTCATATTACGGATCGCTAAATAAGTGTCTTGAAAGATGGCTAAGAGATTTTCGTCGTCACAATCTTCAAAAAAAAATTAAAGAAATCTAATTAGATTGAAGGGACGTAGAAATATAACTTTCCATTGCATTCCAACGATGCTAACTTCGATATCGTGAAGTTTTATGACGTTCAAGTTTGCATCGTTGGAATGCAACGAAAATCATTTTGTATTCAATTTCACAAATTTTCTCTGGCAGATTTCAGTTACGACAATCGTGCAAATATTTCTGAGGATTCTTATTTAGCGATCTACAACAAATTGGCAAAGTATGATTTTGAATAATAATGAAAATACGAAATTGAAAAGATTTTCGTTGCATTATAACGATGCAAACTTCAACCTCGTGGAGTTTTCATCATTTCGAATGAAACAAAAATTCACGATCTCTTTTCATATATTCATTTTCTTCATAATCCCACGTCCCTTCCTACAAGTTTGGGCATTAGATTTCCAATAAGCATCCTAAAAAGCATTCTAGTGATTTTCGGGGCCCAAATTTGGAAAGAAATTTGCAAGAGTATTCGGGCCACCAAACATTCGTTGGGTTCCAACGATGCACACTTCAACACCATCAAACTTCAACGTCATTTAAGATAGGTATACGACCACGCAACGTACATTTTCTAACGCTATACGAAAAATTTGTGCTTGAGCAAAAAATGCCTTCTTTCGAGAGCATCCACGTCGCCGCGTGGTGGCTCTTTCACGCCCATTGTTTGTCTTTTTTTGTTCTCGTCCCTGCTATCATTCGCCATGTGCCCAGGGAACACTAAATCCTACGGACGAGGTCGTCGTTAAAAAAAAAGCAATTAGCATTCACCAATCCTTTGTAAGTTATATACAGGAATCGAGGTATACAGTCGCCGTTGCACGGTAGGTGCGAGAGCGTGCTCCAATTCTATCTCCCCGCCTGTCTCGCTCCTCCGTATATTCGTATACACTAACACGCACGCGCGCGCACACACATTTTTCGGAAAATTTACCGCGGCACCAGAGGAGTACAGAGTCCGATATCGTGCGATAAAGTACTCCCGGGATCCGGCCGTTGCTAACGCGTCGTTCGCGTGTAAACACAGCGTTACTATTACTCGCAAAAGCGTGTATGCAAAAAAAAATTGAAAAAAAAAAACGAAATAACATATCGCCTAGGTACGCGATATTGCTCTTTTCACTTTGCCATGTGGGTACTTGAAATTTTCCTCTAATTGCACGCCGCGTATGTGTGTACTTCCCGAGTCCGAAAGACCCGATGTATCACCGCGAGAAATTGGAGAAACGAAAAAAAAAGATCCACCAATTTACGAGGCGATAAAACAATTTTTATGGCAAACCCCCCCCCCCCCCCCCCACCCGTACAAAGTGTGCCCGCCATGATGAGTTGTGACGCTCGATATTGTTAAATTTTACACTGGCTTTACGCAGCTTTCGAAACGATTTTTCAATGAAATCGACAAATGCGTAAAACATAGTTTTATGCGAAACAAAAAGGACAATGCACTGTATTATCGCGGGGTATCGGAGAAATAAATGAGTTTCGAGTGATATGCATACAGCGATCGAATGCATGGAGCCGTTTGTTGCACGAAAAATAGACAACAATTTTATTGACGAATCTGCAGATGCAGATGCTTTATTGACGAGTCTGCAGATCCTACCATATCCAACCAGATGTCGCATGCACACTGAAAGAAATGTGTAGTGTTCTCAATCATATTTTTTCAATAATATTTTATAGCCATAGTTACTGCCAACAGTATAGTACTGCGTATTCATATTTTAGCAGATGCATGAATTATGCACATATGTTAATCGCAACCACCAATTTTACAAACATACGTTTAGTCTTCAATGCTATATAATATAGGAAGTTTTTATAAAATAGATATTCCCTGATACTATAAAAAATTTACTTGCCCAAGATTCTGATAGTAAGCTGAGATATATATATACATTGATTTAAAATGTTGCCTGTGATTTACGACGATGTTTATAGTGATCTGTACCATATTATAAGATACGACATGCTATACGCGTATTTGGTGTGTTGGTCAAGTGCATCAGGGCATCAATGCCCGTCTACTAAATTCATAGAATGTTACATAAATCCAAAATAAAATAAAATACGCTACTAAGAATTTTAACTTGATGATTTTTTAAAATTATTATTCGCTATTCCCCGACTAGTCAACAAACTATAAAGAGTTTCACTATCCCTTTTTTTACCATGGGCGTTTGATGTAAATACCATGGACTTTTCTCTCACTGTAGGGAGTCCACATTGGAATCCATGTCGATTCCACGCTATTTCCCAATTGCCGGCGTTTGAGAACTTTTTTATATCAAATTCTCAACTGGAATTTGTTGGACGAAGCGAAAAAAAAAATTCCTTCATGATCCCCTGCACAAATTTGTTGGGGAATCCAAAGATGCACACATGTCTCTAAGGATTTGTTAGGGACACTGCACAGGAGAACTCTTCATTGGGATCCAATTGGATTCTGCACTGTTCAAAGTGCAGTCAAATAAATAACAAACGATAATTAAAATCGATTTTCGGTGATCTAATTCAAATCGACCTTCAAGATATACCTTTTTTAATGCTATTTTGAGGTGAGGTTGAAGTTTGCATCGTTGAAATGCAACGAAAATGAATTCTTCGTAATCGCTCAATTTTCTTTTGCCGATCTAGGATGTGAAAATTATTTTAAACGTTTTTACATATTCTTACTAGATATTTCAAACCTTCAAATGCAAAAAGAAGACTTCCGATACTGATGAACATGAAGAAATTAACAAACATCGTTGCATTCCAACGGTGCAAGCTGCGATTTTTAAGATAAGATTTGTCCTTTTTAAGATCCACTTATTTCGTATATCTAGAAGTTTGCATCGTTGGAACACAACGAAAATTATTATTTTTATTCGGTCGATTTTTTTGGCTGTGAAAAGCACTCAAACATTTTTACGTATTCTTATTAAAAATGTACGACCTCAATTTGTTAAAAAAAAAAGAAGGTTTTGAACGAGCATAAAAATAATGACATGAAAAATTAGCAAACAAATCGTTGCGTTCCAATGATGCAAACTTTAGCATCGCTGCAACGAGAGTTCTTTTCAATTTTTTATTTCGTAATTTTTATTACTATCTATAACTTTTTTTCATAAATTAAAATTGCAGATCTCTCATGAGAATCGAAAAAACTATGTGAGTGATTTACGCGCCCAAAATCGGCGGGTGAAAACGTGAGCAATAGACGAAAAGCCAACTTTCGTTGCGTCCCAACGATGCAAGCTCCAACGTAATATATTTTATTCCAAAATAAACGTACAGAGAGCGATGGGATCCATCAAGAAACGTGTAGGATCCTGTTCGATAATGTGGCGACTCTTTACGATTCGAATTCGTTTCGTGAATTGGATTCCAATGGAAAATCCCAATTAGTATGCATTGTACGAGTATATCATTTTAGTATAGGAAACCAATGCGTTGACCCATTGGATCCCTATATAGAAGTAGGGACAAGTATGATGTTATTGAAGTTTGCATCGTTGGAATGCAACGAAATTGTTCATTTTTTCTGTCATCCAATTTTTTGTTGACACATTTGGGCTACAAATATCACTGGACTATTTTCGAATATCCCCATTAGGGATCCATCTAAGATAACCTACAATGCAAAAGAAAAGTTCAAATAATAATAGAAAAAACGAAATTAAAGAATACAGAAGGATTTTAGTTGCATTCCAACGATGCAAACTTCCCCGCGACTATTTCTGCATGGGGTAACGCGACGAAAATATTTTTCCGTCATAATGCCTACTTCTTTGGCTCATGTAGGCTGCTACATCACTGGAATGTTTTTGAGGATCCTCATATTAGGGATGTGTAGCCTAAATCTGGAAAAACCTATTTTAGATGACAATAAGTATAAAGAAATATAAACAACATAGTGGAAATTTCGTTGCATCCCAACGATGCAAACTTCAACACCGTATATTCCGCCTCGTAGAGCATATTACATACGAACGTATACCGCGTTGAATCCTTTGATAAGCGAGACTTTACACATTTGATACGTCGAGCCAGTAATTTATCGGAGCTCGCAACTGCGCGTGTGCGCGAACGATGCCTCGGCGAATACTATCTTATTAAATGCGCTTTTTTTCCTGCTATTATCTGCAAATGATGTAATAATAGTTTAGAGCGGCAATTGTCCCGTCAAAATCGAACAGGAAGCGATGAAAACGGTTCTTTTCATCGTTGTCGCCAGACGGGGCACGTGTGTGTCACACGCGCAATATAAAAACAAAACAAAAGATACGCGTCCATTGAGTCCTCCCTTGCTTTTTGCAAAACCGAAGAAAAAAAAAACGTTTTCTTTCATTTCCTCAGCACGAACTGTATCATGCAAATGGATGACCCACGGTAACAATCGTGAACTGTGTAAAAGACGTTGGGCGTCGAGCGGAAGAGGTAAGAAAAACGAGGAGTAGGAGGTGAAGAAGAAGAAGAAAGACGAGAGAGACCGGAAGCGAGCGTATTCCTCGTTACGCCGGTGGCGCTGTTGGCCAGCCAGCTCGTACGCCCACGCGCACGTGTATGTGTTCGTGCGCGCGCACACGCACATTGCACGTATACGCGTTTGTAAATTGGCTATAAATAGACGCTATATACATACAATTACCTACATCAAAGCATAATTCACCGTGGATTAATTTTAAACCGGCGGTTCCTTCGAAGTATGGAATACTTTTTAGGTCGCAACGGAAGTTCCATCCGTTTGTTCCCCCGTATGTTCGCATATGTCTAACCAACTTTTTTGTTTTGTTTTTCTAGTACGCAAATTTCAGCCTCGATTGTAAGAGTCCTCCTTTTTCGCGGACTTGGCGACGTCGCGCGGTCCGCCGTGAAAATTAAACGAAAAGTCCAAATTTTGATACGCGTTCGATGTGCCTTACGCATCTTTTCGTCGTACAGTCTATCGGTCATGAGATGAGTTAGAAGAAAAAAGGAAAAGTATCGCTGTCTTCTCCAGAAAAGGGGGAAGAGGGAGGGAGAGAGAGAGAGAGAGAGAGAGAGAGAGAGAGAGAGAGAGAGAGAGAGAGAGAGAGAGAGCTAGGGCTAGAGTTAGAGTTAGAGTTAGAATTAGAGTTAGAGTTATAGTTATAGTTAGAGTTAGCGTTAGAGTTAGAGTTAGAGTTATAGTTATAGTTAGAGTTATAGTTAGAGTCAGAGTCAGAGTCAGAGTCGGAGTCAGAGTCAGAGTCAGAGTCAGAGTCAGAGTCGGAGCCAGAGCCAGAGTCAGAGTCAGAGTCAGAGTCAGAGTCAGAGTCAGAGTCAGAGTCAGAGTCAGAGTCAGAGTCAGAGTCAGAGTCAGAATCAGAGTCAGAGTCAGAGTCAGAGTCAGAGTCAGAGTCAGAGTCAGAGTCAGAGTCAGAGTCAGAGTTAGAGTTAGAGTTAGACTTAGAGTTAGAGTTAGAGTCAGAGTTAGAGTTAGAGTTAGAGTTAGAGTTAGAGTTAGAGTTAGAGAGAGAGAGAGAGAGAGAGAGAGAGAGAGAGAGAGAGAGAGAGAGAGAGAGAGAGAGAGAGAGAGAGAGAGAGCGTAAAATCGCAACGACGGTGCCTGGCCGATAAGAGAGTGAATGGAATCGGGTGTGGGTGCATGGGCGCGGTGAGTGGAACGTAAGACGCTAGTGTATGTGTATGTTCTTAGTGTACCTCGCGTTCTTCTCATGTCTCCTCCAGCTTCCCTTTCTCTCTCACTCCTCTCACTCCGCTCTCTCTCTCTCTCTCTCTCTCTCTCTCTCTCTCTCTCTCTCTCTCTCTCTCTCTCTCTCTCTCTCTCTCTCTCTCTCTCTCTCTCTCTCTCTCTCTCTCTCTCTCTCTCTCTCTCTCTCTCTCTCGCTCTCTCTCTCTCTCTCTCTCCCCTCTATAAAGAAGCGAAATAAAATAGAGCTCGAAAAAGAACTTGCCGCGCCCTAGCTCGCCTCTTAGCGCGAATTCGGCGCGTTCCGATCCTCATTTCCCAACAACTCAGACGCCGACATGCTGATAAGAACAAAACAAAAGTACACACGCGCTTCCAGACCGTGATTCGAGGGGCACCAAAAAAAAAACCGCTCCACCTTTCTACCGCGTAATTCCATAAATCTCATCAATAATAACCCGTAATTGCTCTACTTCGTGAAACTACTGCACGAGACAGGAATTACGAAAAGTTGCAGTGAGACTTGCGTGTCCGACGATAATAATAACGCTGTAAAAAAAGTCAAAAACGCCCATTCTCTACCGAATTTAGGGTACTTGAATCATTCAAATGTTTTTTAGAATCCTAATCAGAGATCTGCAGCATACTCGTGCAAAAGATCGATAATCAAGATTAGGAAATTTAAAAAAATCGTTTGAAATCCGACGGTGCAAACTTGACAAGGGATGACAAGAAATCTGCGATAATTTCGTTATCTTCAACGTTTTATACGAGACTATTTATAGGAAGAAGAAAGCCCGCATCAGCACTGATGTGAACCATGGCGTTGAAATTTGCATCGTTGGAATGCAACGAAAGTTCTTTTCTATTTTTTCGTTTTTATCATTATCTATAATTTTTGTACACATTAAGGTCTGGGGAAGACGAGCGAAACCGTTTTGGTGATTTTTGTGCCCTGAATCGGCGAAAAAATGTGCGCAACAGAAGAAAAATTAACTTTGGCTGATGCCAACGATGCAAACTTCAAACGTCATTGAGGACCGTTCGGAATCGGACTCAGTGCCGGTTGGGAGTGATAGGCAAGGGTTCAATCGGGAAGTGTAATACGCTTCAACATCGTAATTACTAATTACTTATTGACCAAGAAATGAGGTGATCGATCCGTTAGATTCGACTTTCGCTTATCCCCAGCAAAAGACACGCCAATAGTGTCCACGCGTGAAATGACTAACATAAGTGCACACCACCCGCGTCACATGACCAGTCTTGAGAGGCACTGCGGAGTACTATATTTCCGTTTTCTTTTCTGGGGGCAGGGTATTTAACCGAAAGTCACACGGATCCGAGCGATAAGAGTTCGGAGCTCCAAATTGACGTCGGTGGAATTTCCGTTATCCACTTCTGCTCTAGACGGATCGCGACCTTATCTCACAGCTGTCGACTATGATTATGTCCTATTCCGTCTGCTGTGGGAGTCGTTTATCACGAAGGAGAACGATATGGAGTAGCGCGGGTGAGGCACAGGAAGAACCTTCCGAAGGCCATGTGACCGCAGGTCCGAGCGAGTCATACCAGTCTATCCTTTATCAGATGCGGTCAAACTCAATCCAGTCGCGCTTTCAGCAGGAACTGTCACCATCATTTTTTGGTTCGAAACAGGTCAAATTGATTTGCTATAGGGGCAAATCTCGTCTAGGTTAAAATTGAAGCGGCTGATAAGGATAACTAATCGTGGGATGATTGAACAAGTCGCGGGAAAAATGGGGATCCTCCCGTGCAACAAACCGGGAAGATCGCTAAATCGTTTTTTACGGCTTACCCTCTATGCTTGGAAATAACAATCTTCTGGCCAGGATACATTGCGAGCAAGTACATGTTGACGTAATGTCCACCCGGCCAGAATATTGACATTTCCGGAAAGGTGGACCCTGTCTTCAAGAACTGTGTAAAGCTATTTTCCTTTTCACCTCATCAAAGATATTCATAATTGATTAAGATGAAATTAATAGATGTGTTGTAATTCTATTCACCATTAAAAGCAATCATGTCATCAATGATAATCGATGAGGATGAAGGTTCGTCCGGTGCGTTGCACCATGAACGAAAGTGCGCTGCCTGCAGCTTGTGATTTTGCGATATTTGTGAAATAACCCTTTGCACTCGACGCCTTTTTCGCTCGGATAGTGAATGATAGGCGAGAGTCACCTCTCGAGTGCAAAGTCATGATAAGTATCAGTATATCCACTGTCGTCGAATATCCATAAGTACGAATATCCATAAGTACGAATATCCATAAGTACGAATATCCATAAGTACGAATATCCATAAATACTAATATCCATGAGTACGAATATCCATAAGTACGAATATCCATAAGTACGAATATCCATAAGTACGAATATCCATAAGTACGAATATCCATAAGTACGAATATCCATAAGTACGAATATCCATAAGTACGAATATCCATAAGTACGAATATCCATAAGTACGAATATCCATAAGTACGAATATCCATAAATACTAATATCCATGAGTACGAATATCCATAAGTACGAATATCCATAAGTACGAATATCCATAAGTACGAATATCCATAAGTACGAATATCCATAAGTACGAATATCCATAAGTACGAATATCCATAAGTACGAATATCCATAAGTACGAATATCCATAAGTACGAATATCCTTAAGTACGAATATCCATAAGTACGAATATCCATAAGTACGAATATCCATAAGTACGAATATCCATAAGTACGAATATCCATAAGTACGAATATCCATAAGTACGAATATCCATAACTACGAATATCCTTAAGTACGAATATCCATAAGTACGAATATCCATAAGTACGAATATCCATAAGTACGAATATCCATAAGTACGAATATCCATAAGTACGAATATCCATAAGTACGAATATCCATAAGTACGAATATCCATAACTACGAATATCCTTAAGTACGAATATCCATAAGTACGAATATCCATAAGTACGAATATCCATAAGTACGAATATCCATAAGTACGAATATCCATAAGTACGAATATCCATAAGTACGGATATCCATAAGTACGAATATCCATAAGTACGAATATCCTTAAGTACGAATATCCATAAGTACGAATATCCATAAGTACGAATATCCATAAGTACGAATATCCATAAGTACGAATATCCATAAGTACGAATATCCATAAGTAGGAATATCCATAAGTACGAATGGAAAACTTTTGAAAACTTTCTACAGTTCACTTCTTCCAAACTCGACGAACGAACCCACACAAGCCCAAACAAGATCGCCTTTCCAGTACTTGATCGCTGTCCTATCCAGTTCCTTATCAATTCCCTATCAGTTCCCGGAAAAGGGAACGGCGGATCGAGGCCGGGCCTGTGACTCGTTACATAGCGAACCTGGTCCACGCTGGGCGGCCTGACCATGATCTGATATTTTTCAGGGAAGGCAGATCCCGAGCAGGACTTTTTCCCGACGCAAATTTCTACACGGGCTGTGAAGCTTGCGTCGTGGGAATGCATACGGTTCTTTTTAACCTTTTGATTTCATCATTTTAATCACAATCCAAAGTCTTTTTTGTAGATTAGGGTCGTAGGTCTCTGATACGGATACGAAAAAACGTCAAGTGATTTTCGTAGCCCAAAGCAGCTAAAAAAATTATTTCGTTGCATTGCAACGATGCAAACTTCAACATCGTTGAAAATGTTCTTTCCTATCGTACAGACATCCCTGTGAAAAAAAAATCTTATTCAAACATATCAGTTCGCGTGTGCATACAGGCTGACTGAATATCTTTTACCTGCGACCCATCTGCGTTGTCGGCTGTTGCCGCGGTAATTTTTTTTTCTCCCCGTTACGAGAATGCCTCAGGCTCGCAACGAAACCTCCAATAAGCTATTTCAATCGTGCGAGGCATCTATGTGTCGTGTCGTTGAAGTTAGTACAGTTATTGGCTCCCTTAGTGGTTGTATAAAGAAAAAAAGAAAACAGACATATTTTCCCAGAGAAATTATTTGGTTGCGTGTAAATATAAAACATACGGTCCAGTAAATTGTGGGATTTTGTTTTTATAAACAAAATTTCGTATAGTAGGTATAACCGTTTGAACTTCTTTAAATTTCGACGTATTGGGTCAAATTAATGTCTATTTAAAAAGTGTAATGTCTATTTTTTAAAAATAGTGTCTATTTTTTAAATCTAATGTCCCTTTTAAAATCTGATGTCTATTTTTTCAATCTAGTGTCTATTTTTTACTTCTAATGTCTACTCAAAAAATTTGATATCAATTTTTTTAATCTGCTAACTTTTTTTTTCTTTTAATGGCTAGTTTAAAAAAGTAATATCTATTTCCGATATCTGATGTCTATTTTTTAAATTCAACCTTCTATTTACTTTGACGAAATCTTGATAAAAGTAGGCGAGCCATTACAAAATTCTTCTTTAACCCGTTCGCGAAAAAAATTGACAGGGATGATCAATTTTTGTGGCGACTCGAAATGCCCGAATAATTCGTTTAAAAAATGTATCAAAAACGTCGAACTGCCATAGACTCTATCGTGTAACCTTGTACTGCCCTAATGTTCGCCAAGTACATCATATTTTTTCTCATCCGTAAAATCTCATTGGGCTACCAACAAAAAAACGGCCTGACAAACGGTCGATTGAATTCACCACTGTCCACTATCAAAGTCCTTCTACACGAGCAATAATTTCACCCGAACACGTAGTCAAGCGCGGTTGCGTACGCCAGTTGTCTAAAAATCGACCCAAATCGTAATCATCTTAAAAACATGCAACGAATCAGTTTTACTTTATTTTATCATATTCATTTTCTTTATTTCCTCATTTCTATTATCATCTAACATATTTTCTTACATATTCAGCCCAGGGTCTCTAATAAGCACCCTGAGAAATGTTTGAATAATTTTGGCGGCCTGAAAGTTTCGTAGTGCAACGTTTTTTGCACGTTTGGCCCTTCAAAATCCCTCAAAAGTTTTTCAGGATTCTTATTAGAGATTTACAGCCTAAATATGCAAGAAAAGATCTTCGATCATCATAAAAAGAGGGAAATAAAAAAATTAACAAGAATTTTCATTGCGCTCCAACGAGCAAACCGTCAGCATCGTGAATCCTGAAGTATTTGACTCTTCTAGGAAGGCCAATTGCGCATTAACCCTTCGTTGTCACACTGGGTCAATCTGACCCAGCGTGATCAGCCTATCGCTCGGATGATCATCAAAAAATTCATGAACATCCTTCAATTCAGGCATAATATGTGGCAAAAATTATCGTATCAAAAATCAGATCCCAATATGCAAAAAAATCCTAAAGAGAAAAATCGCAACAAGAGAACTTGATGACGCTGGTCCGTTTAGACCCAGTGACAACGAAGGGTTAAAAAAACTCTTCACTGCATCCCAACGATGCATGTCGACTGCAACGACGGCTGTCAATCAGGGGAAAGAGATGTGACTGTTAATGCATGAGGGCTGCACTGCTAACGACTGTCAGACTGCGAACTGTGAGCTCGACAACGCTCCACTTGTATGCCGCATCTTCTACATGAGTAATACGGCGAGAGACGCGCGAGAGCGCGTCATCCCCTTTACGCCTCGTTCGACATCCATGAGGACGTCGAACGTTCGCCGGCAATCCCTCACAACCCTCTCTCTCTCTCCCTCTCTCTCTCTCTCTCTCTTTCTCTCTCTCGCTCTTTCTCTCTTTTACGGATGCAAAAGCGAACAGTATCGCGGTAAAGCATCACAGCAGCAGTATGTATGCATCGATGCAGCGAGATACGACGTCGTAGCTGTGGAGCTTCATGCAGCTTTGTAGCTTCTGGATGTAAAGCTCACGCGGCATATAGTGGCGCCAAAGAGGCCACGGAATGGAAGGCAAGGGATGATACGATACTTGCGACCGCCCCCCCCCCCTCCTTTATCACCCCTCAACCGCCAGCGTCCTCGACCTGAACAATCCGCGAGCTCGCCTTTTCCCCGTTATTCGGTGAATGACACATACGCCTCAAGCAAACCGTATAGTACTACACGATAAAGCGCGCGTATGTATATGCACACGCACTATATACGTCGCTGGCCTCGGCTGTCCTTCGCGACGTCTCTCGTCGCTGTGCGTGTCCTGCTTAATTTTCTTTGCCGTCGCACGACTTGTCTCACGACCTTAAGGGAGATTTCTACTTTGTTGAGCCATGTTCGATTTTTCAACAATTTTTTTATGCGAAAAATATTAAATACACAATGTTGAAGTTTGGTATGTTTACTAAGCGGTCGTTATTGAGAATGATAATATTTTTTAACTTTCGACAAAACATCGTACTGGGAGTGAGAGGAGCGTTTTTCTCGAAACCACGTTTTCCGAGTTTGCGGAAGTGCTCCTACACGCCCTAGATGAGCGATCGTTATGAAATTTGGCAGGCACGTGTGCAACAAACGTCGTCATTAGTTGAACTAGAATTATCCAAAAATATTCAAACGTTTTTATTTTATGAAAATGAAACTGCAAATATTTTTGGTGAAAAACTAAACTTCCTCATGAACCGCTTGCTATTTTTTTTATTTTTCAATTTTTCTTCTTCACTTTGGTTCGACTTATACACAATACTGCGCAAAGTAAAAATATGTTTGATGTTTTGCTACGGATCGCCCGTTCAGGACTTAGGACTTGCGCAAGCGAAGAATATCATCGCCGGCGCACCGACATTCGCGACTCCTCCCATTCCCAGTACTGTGTTTTGTCAAACTTTAAAAAATATTGACATGTCCATTCAAGACAGCTTAGTAAAGATACCAAATTTCAACATTCTATATTCAATGTTTTTCGCATGAAAAATTGGTGAAAAATCGAAAAACAATTGGAGCAACAGGTAGTCGGTTTTTAGGTTTACGTTTTAAGGGTATTTAATTTACCCTCAAGGTAAATCATCCAAATCGAAATAGTTTAATTCGAAATTTGGTTGCTGCGTACATTAATTTGCTACAATGAAAGCCGAATTCTAAATTCTTTAATATATTTACATCCTAGATTTAAAGTGAATGCAAAGTTCATATGATTGAAGTTTGCATCGTTGGAATGCAACGGAAATTATTGTATTTTTAATTCCTCAAATTTCTTTCGGCATATCTTGGGGACGAAAGTCCTTCGACAATGGTTTAATTTCTTGTTTAGAAATCTGCAAGAATTCTTTGTAATTAGAATGATGAAAATAAGGAAATAATAATATAAAGAAGAATTTTCGTTGCATTCCAATAATGCAAACTTCAACACCATAGTTTCAGCTGAAAGGATTTTTTTGAATGATTGTTTCACCTTATTGTTGATATTTGACTTTATTAGGAAAACAATCTCAAAAGTTTAAATGCCTAACCTTGCAACGGCAATTTCCGAGCCGCTGAACAGTTCACGGCGTTGCCAAACAGTTTGGTAAAGTTGTCAGGGAGAGCCGAACAAGAAAATAAGACGATTTCGAACTTTGCATCGTTGGAATGCAACGAACATTCATATTTTCATTTCCTTGTGAATCTCCAAATAAACGACTTGAATAATGTTCAACTGGTTTTTGGCTAAAAGCTGTTGAATGAAATGTGAGCAAGTCAAAAGAAATCCATTTTCATTGCACTTCAATTTTAATCTCATGCAATATACAGAATATCAAAACGTTACACTTAATTACGCTACAACTACGCTACAAACGACCGTGAGATTTTCCAAAACGTTTTTACCATACATAAACTCCCCAGTCGAAAAATCTATTTGAAAAACCGCAACGTTCGTCCATTATGCCTCTCTTCTCGTCATATCGCGAAGAGAAACGCCATCCCGTAAGAAAGCCTACGACCGTTAATGAAGGATGTTATAACTCTTCATGGTATTAAAGTTTCCATCGTTAAAAAGCAGAGTTTTTTTTCAAACCCCAATTTTTTTTGACACATGTAGGCAACAAATGTCATTAAAATGATTTTTACGATCCTTATTAGGGATCCATAACCTAAAAATGTAAAGAAATCGTTTGAATCGTAATAAAAATAAAGAAACGAAGAAATAACGGATTTTCGTTGCATTCCAATGATGCGAACTTCAACACCATTATTCTTCTACACATTAGTTGACCGATTCCTAATTTCGCATCCAAGACTAAAGATCGAACGACTTCACGGCGCAATGACGTTGAAGTTTGCATCGTTTGAATGCAACAAACGATTTTCTTCTTACATTTTAATTTCTCTATTTTTATCATTAATCAAAGTCTTTTTTCCAAATTGACATCGTAAATCTCTAACAGAAATGCGCAAAAACGTTTGAATTATTTTGACAGTCTAAAAGGCTAAAAAAACGATTGAACAATCAAATAGATTGATTTTCCCAACATTCCAATGATGCAAACTTCAGCATCATTATTTTGCCTCCAATTGTTCCGGTTTTTTTTGCCAATTCAAGCCACGAGCATTCCTCAAAAGTTGTTTTTTCGTCCACTCATCAGATATTTACAACCACGGATTACAACCAAAGAATTCACGATAATAAAACTGACGAGTTAAGAAAACAAAAAAGACCTTTCGTTGCATTCCAACGATGCATCCAATTCTCATCTCTGCTATTTCCGTAAGCCTCCCGTGTACCCTTAATGCTACTTTTGTGCTCTTCGTAGCACGATTTTGAATCAAATATAGCCGGTGGTCTCACGACCTGTACAGGATGCCAAAATCGATAGGATATTTTTGCACCGAGACATCCCTCATTCAATTACTGACAACATCGCTTTATTTTCAGACCACATAGAGCGCATGCTTACATGGCGAAGGGGTCAAAAATGAAGACATATATAAATATCAAAAGCAAGACCGAGAGAGAGAGAGAGAGAGAGAGGGGTGGAAAGGAGAACAAGCAGAATCGTCGGACCTACAATTTTCATGATTTTGACCTCACCCTACTCCCTTAATCGTTCGGGCAGGCAAAGTGGTTAGCTGAGGAGGCGCGAAAGCCTCGAAAGGCGAGCGTGTGGTCAAAGGGGTTGCAGAGGGATTGAAGGGCTCTGCCGCGATTCTCTCGATGAATGAACGAAAAAGCGCATACACTGCAGAGGTTAAACTTCACAAGACCCATGAGGGCTATGAGCGTGTGTGTGTGTCGTCCCGTGTAATTTCGGAGCCTTTCAACGGAAGTGTGCTTTCCTTGCGCTTTTATTTCAACTCCCTGGAGAGAGAACAGCTGACGATATCGTTCAGTGTAACGATAAAACTCCGTATTTATGGTTTACACGCGTAATTTTCTCGAATGCACTCCTCTTTATCTGCTCGTGTATTAATAGGTATCTGATTATGTACCTGTTCATTGGGCAAATTTGCAAGCTCGGAAAATCGAGATTCTCGGGAAGCCATTTAACGGGCGCGTTAGAAGCTGTATGTATCGGAGAAAAAAAAGATGTGAGAGAGAGAGAGAGAGAGAGAGAGAGAGAGAGAGAGAGAGAGAGAGAGATATGTAACGAGCCAGCCAAGGCGCGGGTATGCAGAGTTAATAGGCACCAGACTATAATAGATTCTTATCGAGAGGAAGAACCGTACAGCACACAAAGATAATAGCAACAATGCGAACACGCGCACGTGCGAGTTCTCCCTACAGAAATTATAAATCCGATACGCCATAAAATCATCAATACATTGTTGTTATGATTAATATCATTATTGGGGTTATTTTTTTATTATTATACGCATTCGTCGATACTTTTCAGCCGCAAGGTAGTATACTGTAGCCGCGTACAATTTTTTTCCGCACACGTCGAGTTAAATTTTTTCGAAAATTAATTGCTCATTCGAGATGGTACTGAAGTTGCCTAATTTTTCTTGGCGCGTTCAGGCCACAAATATCATTGACGTATTTTCAAAGATCCTTATTAGGGATCTATCATGCGTAAAACTGCGAGAGAAGAGTATAGATAGTAATAATGAAAATAAAGAAGGATTTTCGTGGCACCCCAACGATGCAAACTCCAACAGCATTCATTTGAAACACAAGTCGGTACTTGAAATGACCTTGGTGTGAATGGGTTTACACTATTAAATATGCATCGTCCGAACGCAACGATGTTTTTTGTTTATCTTTTCTTTATTTTTTACATGATGTAAAAGCTTTTTTTTAGAAATTAGATTCGTAAATCTCTAATAAGAATTCGTAAAAGCATTTGGATGACTTTAACGGCCTAAACCGGCCGGAAAAAATGTTAACAGTAAAACAGAATTAATTTTTGTTGCACTCCAATGATGCAAGCTTCAGCATTATTTTATACTCACATAAGATTATGTAAAGAAAAGCTGGCATGGCTGTTTTGAGGACCCAACTTGATTTAAAAAAATGAATCGTTCATTTGGGGGGCACGTTGGATTGAAACGACCTCTATGTGGGCGGATTTACATTTTTGTAAGATTATCTAAAGATTGACGATTTGGGAGGAAAAAATCATGGCATGTTTGGTTTTTCTTTTGCAATTGAAGTGAAAGTTCATGACGGCGCCAATAACGTCTCCGAAATAGAGAATTCCACGAGCGTGCGTTCTGTCAGGCTTTGCAATTTTCGATATGCCGGGCACGCCCTCCAACTTCCGGGCTCAGAGAGACAAGGGACGAGGTTCAAGTTTGCATCGTTGGAATGCAATGAAAATTTATCTTTCTGAATTCCTTCAATTTCATCCGACAGATTTTGCCTACAAAATGTCCTCAACTTTTTTTCAAGATAATTATTTAGCGATTTACAATATAAAGGTATTAAAAAAAGATTCCCTATGATAGCAAAGATCTGGAAATTAACATGCAAAGAAAAACTATCGTTGCAATTCAACGATGCAGCCTTCAACCCATGATAAGGGATGGTATCGAAGTTTGCAACGTTGGAATGCAACCGAATCGTGTTTCATTCGTATTGCCGTATTTTATTTTGTACATTCAAGCTACGTAATGTGCCGAAACATTTGTGAGAATCGTTATTAAAAATTTATAACCAAAAACTGCAAAAAAAAGAAAGACTTCCTGTCACAATAAAACTAAAGAAATGAAAAAATCAAGAGGAATTTTCGTTGCGCTCTTCCAACGATCCAAACTTCAACAGCATGATAAATAAATGCTTTAACAGCATTAATAAAGACGTCAAGTTTTACTTCAAGAAAAAAAGGATCAATTGTTTGCGATAACTTTTTCGCGAAATGATCGTCGATCGAAGTTGGCCAATTTTCGAGAAGGTTTATGGCATCATTTTTGTTGAGCAATGCATTCATACATACACTTTGTTTTGTAGTATCTACGTATATTTGTCATGTAGAAAAAGAATAAGAGTAAAAAAAAATTCCTTGGACCTTCCTTCCACCATGGTAAATTTCCAAATGTATTTTCCTTTTAGCAGTTACTCAAAAGCAACCGTGTGCGTTATATGCCTTGCAAAAAAAAGTACGATTTTTTGCATCCAGACAAAAAAAGTTGCTGCGTATGTTTTACGTAGTTCTTACAATTTGCGGATTCTATTTCGTATGTTTTTATATATTGCAATTCGTCACAAAATTCTGTTTTCCGTGAATAAATAGGAGAAATAAGCAAACAGCTTGAACGAAAAAAACAAAGAGCAATACAGGCATCCACGGGAGAGGGAGAGAGAGAGAGAGAGAGAGAGAGAGAGAGAGAGAGAGAGAGAGAGAGAGACAGGGAAAGAGTTTGGAGCATAACCTTCCAGGGCGGTGTGCTCAGACAGCGCCGGCTGAACCAGGAGTTGGTGTTGGTGGTGTGTGCCGGTCGATAGATGTCGACGAGAGCGCCTCGGCTCCCCAGGCCACGGCAGCACCACCGCCCCGATACTCGTACTCACCGCGCTCTCGCACCCTCCAAACCAACCCCCCATATACCCGCGAGAGCAACTATTCCCCTTTGGAGCAACCAAACTCCTCCCTAGTCCTAGTCCTTCTCCTCTCCCTCTCTCTCTCTCTCTCTCTCTCTCTTTCTCTCTTTCCCTGCCCTTAAAACACCAGCACACCCCAATCGAACACCATCGCTGTGAACGCACGGCGCACCGACGCTACAGATCGTTTTTCTCAAACAGGCTCGTCAGTCTATAGACTTATACGCATAACGCACATAACTACATGTATATGTATGTGCGTGTGTTATGTATACGGGGAAAGGTGATCTCGAGGATCATTCTCATAGTAGCCTATTGTTCTAAAATTCAACATTGAGTCAATCCGAATGACTTCAAAATTATTTGAAAATTTTAAGGGATCTGCATAAGCTTGGATTTTTAATACGCGAGATTGGCATTGTCTCGTTTCATAGCAGGGAACCTTAAGGGAGCTTTCCAGTGTGAAATTTTCAAAAAATCGATTTTTTTTTTTTTTGCTTTATCGAATAGTATACACTCTTCCGAATATTCCCTGAAATTTTCATGCCGAAATTCAGATTATTTCGGTTACTGTACAGCATTTCTTGGAAGAAGGCAACGGAGCGCTACAGCTACAGCGAAACTTTGAACGCGTTTTTCTCGAAACAGCATTTTTCAAAACGGTGTCCAACTTGGAGGGCAGAGTTTTAAAGCTATCGAGTTGAATTTTTTACACAATATTCTTAACGTCATTGTTTATCGTGCTATGGAAGCTTTTTTTTTTTTTGACATCTTCCTATTTTTTTGTAAAAAAAACTGCCAAAAAAAATGCTAAAATCGATACTTTTTGTTCAAACCGGCGCCATTTTTGCAAAAAAAAAAAAAAGCCTCCATAGCACGAAAGCCAATTATATACCGATCAATAATCTTTTTGTGTTTTTTGTTTCAGATCAAAATTGTGACCCCCAACGTGGACACCACATCCAAGTGCATTTTCTGCAACAATTGTTTCATCATTTTTATAGATATTAATTAATAAATAAATCGATCTTTAAAAAATTGTTTTGTATTCTTCAATGCCCAATTAATATACAAAAAAAAACCAGACCGATTAGATTATTTTTTCTTTAAAAAAAAAAATCGCGAAAAACAGCGATTTTTCGGGCTGTCACACTGGAAAGCTTCCTTAAGGATGTTGAGTCCCTATGAAACATGTTAATGTTAATTGTTCAATAAACAGCTTCTTAATCGTCATGAAATTTTTACACGACCTCCTGAATACTTCATGTAAAAACATACCAACTTTTCAGAATTCTATCATCATTACTTCAACCTCCTTAAGGGTTGAAATAAAAAATGATAAGAAAATTCGGAAAATTTGGTATGTTTTTGTATGAAGTGTTTAAGAGGTCGTGTTAAAATTTCACGACGATTAGGAAGCTCGTTATTAAAAAATTAACATTTTGTTAAGAACAATTTTTAAAAGAAATAAAAAAAAATTTATCAATAAACTTCGTTTTGTTTCCGTTGCTTTCAAT
Organism: Ophion costatus; assembly: GCA_951751655.1. NCBI lineage: Eukaryota > Metazoa > Arthropoda > Insecta > Hymenoptera > Ichneumonidae > Ophion > Ophion costatus. The sequence continues at coordinate 30,834,856 of OX632361.1, forward strand.
ATATTGTAGATATTATAAAATTGAGAGGTCAAAAAAAAAACTTATTGCAAAGTTACATCAGTTTCCATAAAACAACATTTACTTTGTGAATGTTAATTGTTCAATAACGAGCTTCCTAATTGTCGTGAAATTTTTACACGACCTCTGAAATACTTCATACAAAAACACACCAAATTTTCAGAATTTTATCATCATTTGCGATTTGGGACTCAACATCCTTAACTTTAATTCGCAAGAATGACTTTGTAAAAACTGAAAAACTGTCCGAGTTACGACGATTTTTGTGAAGCGTCAGTCCACTACGCTACGGCGAACCGCTGCGATTTACTCTTTTGTCACTCGGGTTTTTTTTTTAATACTATGTTTCATGATACGGTGTAGGCCGAATGTCAAAATGTATCCGTCCGACTCACGTCAAATCCGGACGGAGCACAGTTTATGGCATTTTTGGTGTTATGACCGGAGGATTTTTTTATATGTTCATCCATTTGTTAATAACATATGATTAAAGTTGTTTTTCTTTGATCGGAAATCGAACTTTTTTTCGACAACCTGCCGTTTTCGTAATTTTCAAAATTTCACTATAGGGTCATACGAAAGCTTTATTATTATACCGCAAGTACATTTATTATTTTTCATTTACGGCGACCCTAGTTGCCAGTCCCACCAATTCGCCATGCAACAGCGCGTGGCAACATTGTTTAAATAATAATAATGTCATTGTTTATTGATATTTTTCAGTAAAATAAACACTCAGCGCCGTCGTCCCAGTACTTGCATCAGAAAAAAGTGTCAAAGATCGAAGTTTCTTTTGCGCCCCAAGTTCATGCAGGCCCGACGAAATTTCAAGGGATGGGGTATAATTTTCATTTTTATTAATCTTTAAAAATGGCGGAGGTATGGCACGGTCATCGAAACTAAATTTTCAAAACTGGCGTGAAATGTAGCTAAAAAACTGATCGAACTATTCTAATGAAATTTGGTATAAATCTGTCTAACCTTATTGTCTAAAACATGACCCCAAATGTTTTTGAAAATAAACAAAGGATTTTTTTCTTGCAAAACGTAGCCATTTTTTTTCGAAAAATTCAATTTTTTTGCTTCAAAGCAAACCATTTCATCGGTATTCAACATTTTTGTCTTTTTCTTGGTTCATATGAGTATGAGTATGAGTGTCAATGAAAGACAAATCTTCGTTGGTCTGTTTCAGATTGAACCCGCCGACGCTACGTGTCACGCCGTCAAACGACATTCGCCGCAACCCGTTCAAAAAATCGTGCTATACTTCCGCCATTTAAAAAAGAAATGTAACAGCCGAGAGTAGCAACAAAACATACCCTAAGTCTCAAAAGTAGCGAAGAAACATTTCCTTTAAAAAAAATCATGAAAATGAGCCATTTTTTCCTCACCTAAAAGCATATCCCCCCTTAATATCGTCAGCTCTTGAAAGCCGCGTACTCATATGTACGATGATATGGCTTTGATATAAATGCGTATTAATTCGTTAATATTTTTCTCCTCCGAGTGGAGCTAAACGATCAACGTGTCTTTTCGTCAACACGAAAAGATCTTGCAGCGGTGAACGAACGTCAAAGGTACATGGGTATATCGGGGTCCAAGGTCCCCATAAATTATTTTCAACGACACCATCCCACGATGTTGCGGTTCCGTAGGCGCCGCAAAACAAAAAAAAACAGAGAGCGCGAGAGAGAGAGAGAGAGAGAGAGAGAGAGAGAGAGAGGGAGAGAGAGAGAGAGAGAGAGAGAGAGAGAGAGAAAGAGAGAGAAAGAATCGTAGAATGACATAAGCGCTTAGATTCCGTTTCGCTGTGATCTCGACTCCGATAAATCAAAAGGTACCGCGGTTCTTTGCACAATGAGAGAGGAGGGAAGGACGTCGCACACGTGTAGGTAGTGCACGCGAACCTGTAATAACCGGTCGAATGTTGGGCTGGCGAACTTGGGACGAGTCAATGAACCCTGAGGGAAGGGAAAAAAAATCCGTCCGAAATCCTGGGCGTCGAAAGGCGTGCGTGTTTGTGTCCGCACAAGTGCCCCATACCAAGGTTTGGTCACTACCTTACAACCTAGTACAACGGAACTATCAATCGGGCTGGCAAAGGGAAAGCAGTTAATCACAAGGATAATTTTGCATTGGCGAAAATTGGCGATGTTGCGATTTTTATTTATTCGCTATTGAGAGTTCAATCAACCGCATATTTGACGTTGATCAAAATCGCACATGATTCGGATGGATCTGTTTCTCCGATGAAATTATAAAATATTATGCAATATTTCTTGAAAATAAAAATTTATAGCCATTTTTTGTATTTTTGATATGCGGGACGAGAAAGAACGGAACGGAATCTCCAGGTTGAAGTTTGCATCGTTGGAATGCAACGAAAATCATTACGTGGAAGTGTGCATCGTTAGAATGCAACGAAAATTTTTATGTAGAAGTTTGCATCGTTGGAATGGAACGAAAATTATTATGTTGAAGTTTGCATCGTTGGAACGGAACGAAAATTATTATGTTGAAGTTTGCATCGTAGAAATGCAACGAAAATTCGTTTTTATTTTCTTATTTCCTCATTTTTATTATTATTTAAAATCTTTTCTCACATATTTGGGTAAAGGTTTCTGACAAACATCCTGAAAAACGTTTGGGTGATTTCGGAGGGCTAGATGTGCAAAAAAACAGGGCTACGAAACTTCCGTTGCGTTCCATCGATGCAAACTTCAATATCTTCAAAGGTGCGTGGTAATTTGTTTTCTTTCTTCATTTCTTTTCATTTCAATTTTTTTGCAGATTTACGATGTAGATCTTGAATGAAAATACTTCAAAAGAACACGTTTGAGTGCTTTTCGGATTCGGCCTGAAGGCGGCGAAAAAAAATTGGGCAACAAAGAAGAGAGAACATTTTGTTGTACACCAACGACAGAGTCATGATCCTCAGATATTCGTTCTCCCTACGCGTCATACTTATTTTTTTATGTATTCTCATCTAGCTATCACTCACTCGATCAAAGTCAGGCGAATGGAGAATCTGAGGTTGCCAGGTGCAGGGCAAGGACGAGGACGAACGCCGGCCACTAACCGGTTCGCGTTCGCTCCTGTTGGCCCGTTTATTTCTACGGTGCTCGCGTTTGTTCGCGAGCCCGTGTAGAAAAGATCAGTGCCAATGAACTCCGGGCTTGTACGAGACCACGTGGAAGGATCGATATCTTCGGGAAAACACGGCGAAGTATATTTATAACGTTGACGACACTTTTTAATGATTTTTCTTCATTGATTTCTTACGTATGCAAAGATACGTGGAAGATTCGTCGCAATGTTCATCTTTTTTTGCATACAATGCGTATTGACGAGGGTGCCGTAAAGACAAGAATAACAAATTATTGAAATTCTGCAGCTTTTGTTTACTTTTTTTCATTATGCGTTAAAAATCGCGTCAAACTTGAAGAAAAAAAAATCACACAACTTTGTCAACAGCACCGGAAAGACTGACATTTAATGATAATTGTTTGCTAATTCATAGTTTATTCAATTGAATAATATTTTCAATATTATTTAAAGACGGGTAGTTCATTTGATTATTAAATATTTTAATTATTATTCAATAATTCATAATTGATTATTCAATATTTGTATTATTTTATAATTATGTAATTACCGTTATTGATTTATTTGTTAATAATAATATAATTTACGCAAATTACGAAAGAATTGAACCTAGAGCATACAAAATCTGTGAAAAAAGTCGTAATTCGTACGTAGCTATAAAAAAATGAAGAGCTTTTTTAGAAAAGTGAGATCACCTCATTCATATTCAGGAATATTTGAATGACATTTTCAGGGAATATAGGTAAAAGGTGATAAAATCGAATGAAAATATTTTGGGAAAATGTCATTTTTGACCCATCAAGATATGCAGCCCGTTAACCGATCAACACGCGCAGTATTACCGTGAAACGGGGTTAAATTGACATTCAGGGTACCCTTGACAGTTTTTGGGGCTACTTCAACAGAGCGCGAAAATACGGTTTAAATGGGTGCGCGACGTACGCACACGTTTATAGAAGTGACTTCCGGTTCTACCGCCATGCTGCAGACCGAATATGCTGCATCACTTGCAAAAACTGGGTCTGCGGCATGTGTAACAAAGGCTTCACCAATCCTGCTTATGAATGTGTGGTGTGCGAGGACGCAGACTAATTCTTTTTCAACTTTTTTTCTCATATTTGTTGGTCAAGTTTATTATCATGTTGCCAAAGTTGATTGTAATGTTGCTCCAGTTGATTTTAATCTCAACGATAATTACAAAACTGATTAAGTTCCTATAATAGTGCCCTAGGTACTTGATATTTTTATGCAAAATCTATTCTCAATAAAGATGACAATTTGATTGTAAAAAAAGTTTTTGTTTCTCATTTAATCCCATGCATGATGCATAAAATATTAAATTTTCGTATCAAAATAATGTCCAAGTAACCCTTAAACTTTGGCATAAGGTGCATTTTAATCCCTTGTCAAAAAAGCACCCCAGGTTACTTTGACACTTTGCGAAAAAAATATAAAATTGTGGGGTGGATTGACTTCTGTTATACATTTGATTGACTTTCGTTATACATTTGATAACCAAAGGACGCATTGTACTGTTGGAGACAAAAGGGTTGGAATTTAGGATGTTAAAAAAAGTTACCTACAATAAAACTTCCAAAATCTGTCCAAAGTTAACCCCATTTTACGGTAATTATTCCTGCGATGGACATTTCGCCCTCTCTCTGCCCCCGCCCCTCCCTCTGCCTGTCTGCCATCCACATTTGTTTTACGTCACTTCAGCGCGCGATCATTCGAATAGGAAATCACAACTGACATATAGAGCGTCGAGGGTCTGCCCAACTTACGATTCGTTTCCACACAATTCGAGCGATATCTTGTGTTCCCTTCAGATTGTTCGCTCGATCGGAAAAAACTGGGCTCGTCGTCTTTATCAACAGATTCGTTCGAACCCGAATGGCTTTTGCGAACGTGCCAGTTTTCATATTCTCGCGAACCCCGGCTATTGACACAGCTGCGAACCCAGACGATCAATGAGCGGATAGGCAAGATCCGCCAATCTCGGAAATTATTCCCTACTCATTTATATTGGTATATTTCGTCCCCCCGTGCAATCGAACTTTCGAAAACGTAGTCGCGTCGGTACATGGCAAAAGTATTCGCAACCAAGTTCTTGGGTAGTCAACAATTCATTGGTACGTGGGTTTCCATTGGTCAGGAATTGACAACGCGCTCGAATTTTACGTGGACCAGTCTCGTTGCTCGCGACTGGTACGGGAGGTAGGGGGGTGTCAGAACATCTTATTTCGGTGGAAACAGTGTACGAATTCTTTTATATATTATTATTATTATTATTATTTCCTGAATTCCAATATATACTTGTAGATTTCATGACGTTGATGTTTGCATCGTTGGAATGCAACAATATTTTTAATTTTCCATTTTTCAAATTTTGATCCATAACCAAAGCTTTTTTAGCATTAAAAAGGGCCTTTAAAACTGTATATGTTTGTTGAGATAGGCTGGCTATGGGGGGCTGAGTTAGCTGGATGTCACAAGAAACTAACGCTACCCCCACCCTACTGCCACTGTGCTGTAGTAGAGTGGGGGGAGCTGCGACATGCCGAATGCCTGTGATTAGTTGAAAAATGCCCTCTCCCCGCCCAATTCTAATCTTTATTAATCTTCATTAATTTGTATTAATTATTAATTTTATTAATAAAGTTATCAATCAAAAAATTATATTACAGCTTATATTGCAAAAGTTATATAACAATTACTACACAAACAAACCCAGTTAAACCAAACAAATCCAAACAAGCCCAATTATATACCGCAATGTATTAATGTTTTTTAAAAAGTAATAAAAAACCAATTCATATTATCACATGTACCCGTTTTTCATTACCTGACAAGTTTGATTGAATTTGCAATGTCTTAAAATACTTGCACTTTGTGCAATGCCTGTACATTTCTTTGCACACTGACTTCGTCAATTTTTAATGGGAATGCGTAGAAACGTTTGAGCGATTTTCACAACCTAAGTCGGCCAGAAAAAGTTTGAGTGGTTAAAAAGAATTCATTTTTGTTGCATTCCAACGATTCCAACTTCAACGTCATCAGGATTTTTACGTATTACCCGTCCCAATTGAATTTTAAAGTAATTTTTACTGTGAAATTACAGTAACTCGGTGACAAATGTGCAATTCTTCAGGTTTTTAGGAAATAAATTATAAATTTTCATGGAAATGAATCAAAATTTACTTTTGCGTAACAGAAATTTAAAATATTTTCCAGAATTTTTACTGAAATTAATAGTTAAATTTCACGAAACGTAAAGATTACGACAATAAGTTAAAAAAAGTGCTAATATAAATGAAATTTTTCAGTGGAACATTGAGAAATTTGCGTGTTTTCCATAAAAATTTAAAAAGGGAAGCCGAAATTTTCCGTGCGTCCACCGGAATTTTACGTTCTTTATAGTAAAATCAGTTAGGGCTAGGTCGCCTGACCGTACGCGCGAGCTCTGTGTGTGAGCCTGCGTATACGTGAACGCAAGCTGTGAGAGTGTGCTTGTTTATGACGCAGTATGACGAGCACGAACGACGCCGACCCGCGTTGCTTAGCAACAGCGGTACCGCGCATGCGCATTATAGTGCGAAACATGGGCCAAGAAAGCCTCGTGGTCTCGTGCAGTCTAACGTGTTCTACGCAGTTCTACGCAAGAAAACAAAGAAACGTGAAAAGAAACTTCGATAAAGGACGTCTACAATGGTACGTAAAGATGATATGCTAAAATAAGTAGCAATCAAGAACACAAATGTTCAGAAATACAGTATATAGAGTATTTATTTAATCATAGGGAATTAATTTTTCGCTAGGGATTTTAGAAATTTCAAGTTTGTCCAGGTTATTTTTACTGTAGAAACTTGGAATTTTTGAGGCAGCCCATTGTTAAAATTCTACATGAGAATGTGTCAGAATTTTTACTGAAAGAAATGTAAAAAATTATGCTACTTGCTTAAATTTTTACATGAATGAAAGCAAAATATTAAAAGCTAGTGTCAATTTTTGACTATGTGCACATTTGTCACCGGTTTCAAATTTTTAATGTAATTTTTACGGAGATTTCACCGTAAAAAATACTTAAAAATTCTCTCCGTGTATAGACGGCCCCTTATCCTTCTGATTCTCTGATGCACAGACGTTTTACTCAAGTATCTATGACGTGGAAGTTTGCATCGTTGGAATGCAACGATTTTTTTTTTCTTTCAATTTTTCACATCTTTATTTTTATCAGTATCGAAAGTCTTCTTTTTGCAAACTGAGGTAGTAAGTCTCCAATAAAAATAGGTAAAAACGTTCAATTGATTTTCACAGCCAAAAACGGCCAAAAAATCGAGTGGCAAAAGATAGTTAGTTTTCGTTGCGTTCCAACGATGCAAACTTCAACGTCAAGTATCTACACCAAGATCTCGAAAGTATCGGCCTTTCGCTGAGTGGTTGATGCGCGAGCCGGTGCACGGCCAAGCGGCCACCGCTCCGAGTATCGGCCACGCACAGCGCTGCTTAACTCGCAAGTACCGCCGGGACCGAACCACGACCGCTCATTGACCAAAGTTGGTTGAATTCTTTTATATATTTCTATAAGTATCAAAATCGCAAAACCACTTGCGCAGAATGAGAAGATAACAGGCGGCTTATTGCTACTCAAACGATTCCGCAGATATTCCTTTCCAGTGCGATTGATTTTTTTTTCTTACTTTTTAAATCGCAAAAGCGGGAATTCTCGCGAACGTTTTTTTAGGCGTCGCTCGCAGTGTATACAGAAGTTGTACGTAACGTGATTTATATTGATGCGCGGGCGGATTAAAAATGGACAAAGAATGATTTCGATTCGCTGAAAAGGCTTCTAACTTCGGATACGTAAATTCCAACAATGTTCTTTTCGAGGCAGTGCGAAAACTTCGAAAAATCATTTGTTTTTCGATTTTCTTATGGTGTATGCGGTCTCAGGAATATTCGTGTGGAAGACTACCCAGAAGTTCGTGAAATTTCTTGGGCGAATTGATTGATGCGAATTATCGATAAAGTGTCTTCGAAGTGGCAACTTATCCAGTCTAGAAAAAAGTGGGGACAGGCGCTTCCAATTGAGACGTCATTTCCATGAAACTTCTCATATCGCAGCGACCACATAAATCCGGGATCAGAATAATAGAAAGTACTTTAGAAACGTTCGCATTTTATTTTATTGTTCTTGGCAATGATTGTACAAAGGAGAAATAAAATTCCGAGTTGGCCATTATTTGGTATCATTTAGAAGGGCATTTTCAAAAAAATATTTAGAAAATAAAATCTATGTTGAAAGTATATTTTCTGATAATGAGCTGAATCAAAGTTTGAATCACCAGCTTTGGGCTGCGGTCCCAATGTCTTGAGATATTTCACGTTGTTAAAAAAAATGATTTAAAAAATCGATGATCGTCAACGACTCGTATTTGTTGTTAATTTGAGTAAACCGTTTGGTTTTTTCATTTTCAGATGGACCGTTTAAGCTGGAGAGTGTCCACCGCCAAACGTCACGAATAAAATTCATCATGTGTCGGCAGCCAGGTTGTTGTTCTTTTTTTGTATTTTTTCAATTGTTTTTTTGTATTCTTTCGATTATTTTTTTTGTATTTTTTGGTGATCTTTTTTTCAAAGGCCCTCCGTATATGTACCTTTGCGTTTCTTTTGCACCAACCGTTTCCCAGAAGAAAAAAATCGTCATTTGACAACTTTCCAGGCCTCTAGGCTTCCAGGCTTTCCAGGCTTGATCGCTTAATTGATCGCTAAGCATGATTTTGAAGTTTGCATTGTTAGGATGCAGCGGAAATTTTTCTATATATATTGATTTCCTTATTTTTATTGTTGCGCAAAATCCTTTTTATTTTAGCATATTTATATAGCAGATCTCTGAATAAGTAACTTAAGAAGTAATTAAGGAATGTTTGTAAGCATTATTTGCCGCAAAAAATAGAAAATAAATTCACGAGTATTAGTTTTCATTGGATTCGAATAGCGGCGATCCTATTCAAGTCACAGACAGCTATTGGGGTTTTTTAAAGAGGATCTGAAAAAGGATAGAATTAGATTGATTTATCCCGATATCTCAATTAGTTCTCCCGGAAAGGGCACTCGAAAAATGGCCGAAAAAAGGCAAAGAGTAGGTACGGAAAAAAAATTCTCAAAAATCGGTGTTACAACTTTGAAACTTTGCCAAAAGTCGACAAGTAATCTGAGCTCGACCAACGGCAATTTGAAAGGGCCGCAGTTACGAAAAGAATGAGCTCAGAGCGATGTTTCAAATCGAGACAAAAACGAAATGCCCGGCAATTGAGAAAGCCACCATTTTTTGTTGCCAGAACGGAAAAAAAATTGAATTTCGATTGAAAAAATCGTCGAGAATGTACGGAATATGGCTTAAGCTCGCTATCCAGCCGCTGAGTCAGCGGCGTTTAGACAATCATCGAGCACAAAATTCATGAACTTCATGCGGAAACGTGTTTTTCACAAATCATGTCAAGGTCAAGCCGATTCACCCTTGAACTTTTAACGAGCTTGAGCACGATCTGCCTTATCGAATGAATTCTTTGTGCCGAAATTTGTAGTTTTTTACCGAGACGTTGAAAAATGTGTCCGCTAGTAACGAACGAGAGACCATTGAAATCAGGCGTGTGGCAATCGCGACAGGAAATACGAAGGCGAGAAGACACTTGTGGTGACGATCAGTGAGCGACGAAGAGCACACAGAGCTCGGCAGGTTTTCATTAATTATGTCGGTCAGGAAGTCAGATAATGTGGCAATTTGGGATCGTCGTGCCGTCGCCAACTTTGTCCCTCTCTTGCTCTCACAGCATTGTACATTCAGTATCTGTAGCTCTCTCTCGGACGCGCCAGGCCACCCCGACCAATTGATCTCACGAACTATAAGTTCTATCGGACACTACCAGGCCATTGGCGGTGTTCGATTATCAAAATAGCGCGAATAAACATCTTTTTTTCAAAATTTGCCGAAAAAAAAAACAAAACTGTGATATCGTCGATATCGCTGAAATCCGAACCGTGGCGTAAACCGAGAGACACATTTTATCTCCATTTAATTACCATCGGAACATGTCTGAACGCTATTGATGCAGCCCTCGAATATAATTGGAATGTTGAAATTAGCGTCGTTGGAATAAAATTAATTTTTGTTTCTTAATTGGCCAATTTTTTTCACGGATTTAGATGGTAAAAAATCGTTGAAACGTTAGTTTGGTATTTTTGTTAACAGTCGACGACGTAAATGTGACGAAAGAAAAAAGAGAAATTAAGAAGAATTTTCATTGCATTTCAACGTCAAATTCACGTTGTTGAATTTTACATCGTTGGAATGCAACGAAAATTCTTCTTAATTTGTCTTCTTTATTAGTCTTTATTAATTTCCATTTGTCTCCCACATTTACATTGTCAAGTTTTAACAAAATTACCAAAAACAAAATGTTCTTGACTTTTAAAAAATACCAAAAAATTCAAAACAACTTTCGTTGCATTCCAACGACGTAAAATTCATGATGTTAAATTTACATAGTTGGAGTGCAACGAAAATTCTTAATTTGTCTTCTTTCTTTATTTGCATTATTTTTAAATTGCCTCTTTGCACACTGCACGGAAAATATTTTATTCTGACTGCCCCATTTCTTTCGCAGCTATAGGTTGCGAAAATAAATAGAACCTTATTTAGGATTACCCTTACACATCTACTAGCTAAAACTGCATAAAATGCTTTATCGAAAGTGATCAAATGGAGACCGAGAAAAAATTTAACAGAATTTTCGTTACCTTAGATGGAAACGTCAACATTATCTGTAATTGATACTCGGGATAAAATGTTGCACAGCAATCCTCGGAGGCACAAACATCTTACCAGAGGCAGATGTAACGGAGCTATACGTTTCGACGAAACCCGAAGCCCGTTTCGTCATTGATTAAAAAAACGTACCCTCGAATACGAGAAAAACGAAACCAATCGACGTAATGGCAAACGCAGCATTTCAAATTCCTCAAGATAAATATATGAAGGCGTATAAAAAGCGTAGTAAAAGTATCAGGTAGCAAGAGTAAGACGATGCGACTTATTTCTTTAACAATAAATTGCAAAAGAAACAATTTCCCACGTTTATTACATATATACTTATCAATAATTTTTTAAAAAGCAATAATCAACAGTTGTATACAGTTATTTATTATTCCTAAGGGGAATTTTTGCTTTAAATCATTTTGACTATATATTTATTATTTGCTTTCAAGCACAAATTCACTCTCGCCCAAGCATAAGACACACGCGAACAAACTTTGCCAAAAGCCAAGCAAATTAAAATAAAAATGTTCACCGTCAAAATGAAAAAAAAAACTATTCGCAGATGTAATTTCGACTGATTGTTGATTCATTGACACCAATAAACACGCAACCAAACGCTTGTGAGATGCTTCAAGTACAAATAAATATAAATGGCGTGACGAGAAAAAAAAAGTGCTACCTGTGAGATTTTCGTTCCCCCATGCAGATCGCTCCAATCGATCGAGTCGAGAATATTTTCTGAATCTATTATTGCAACGGAGCCAATTCACATTATTCCGTTTTCAGGTGATCAATGAAAGTCGATAGTTCGAAATAATTGAAGAAAATAAAAAGCGAATAAAAAGATATGCATGAAAAAGAAGCGAATTATAAAATCTTATGGTATCAAAGTTTGCATTGTCGTACTGCAAATTCTTATTTACATCCTTATCCCCTTATTTTCGTCATTCTACAGAATCCTCTTGTGCAGATTTCGATCATAGATTTTAAAATAAATTATTTTGAAAATTGTTGAGGAATGATCGTTGCTAAGATGTGCCAAAATAATTTTGAGCAATCAGAAAAGGATCATTCTGGTTGCATTTCAACGATGCAAACTTCAATCTCATAAAAACTTCTCCGCGGACCAAAACCATGGGTCTAAAGTTTGCATCGTTGCGATGCAACGATACATTTTTTGTTGTTGTTCAATTAAACAAATTTACGTAGTCCCTCGCACATTCCTCCTCTAAAAGCTTAGAAAAGATCGCACGTAATATTTTAAGGAATTTCAACGAACAGAACCTATCCTTAAGAAGGTTGGAGCAGTCCAGTTGAGTCAAATGATAGTTTATGATGTTTTTTTTATTGAACCTCAAAAAAATGCATACGAGGTATATTCTGGAAATGCTCATTGCTCATAAAATATATCATGAAAGGGCGAAATTATGCATTTTTGTATTACTACCAGTTTGAAAAAGTATAACATTATCGATGATTATTACACGGAAAAAAAAATCCTGTAAATTTTGATGGAAATCCCATCAAAATGTACTGTGTCTCACATCAGTAGCGCCTCTCGGTACAAAATCTTCAATATTCCCTACGTAAAACTCTAAAAAGTGCACGCCACGTTTAAGACAAAGAACTGTAGGACTATTGAGTTTATGCTAAGCGATCGATAAATTTTCGCAGTGTGAAACTGTGAAGAGTAGATGAACCGACCCACGACTTTTTATAATGTGGACCTGTGAACAGTAGATGAACCGACTCACGAATTTTTACAATGTGAAACTGTAAACAGTAGATGGACCGACTCGCGAATTTTTATAATGGGGACCTGTGAACAGTAGATGAACCGAGTCACGAATTTTTACAATGTGAAACTGTAAACAGTAGATGGACCGACCCGCGAATTTTTATAATGGGGACCTGTGAACAGTAGATAAACCGCCTCACGAATTTTTACAATGTGAAACTGTAAACAGTAGATGGATCGACTTCCGAATTTTTATTATGTGAAACGTTTAAAAGTAAAGAGCGGACCCACGAATTTTTACATTTAAAAATGGTATAAAATGAACGACTTCATTGCCAAATTTTTACACTGTGAAATAGCAAATAATGCGGATAGTGAATAGCTTTATGTACACCAAGCATCATTATTTTTTTACAGATTTTTTTTTTTATAATATTGCTCGTTGGAGAAGTATCAATGAAACTATTTAAAAATGCTTTTATTTTCAATCACAAAAATGGCTGTAACTTGAAAAATTGCTTATGACATTTTGTAAAATTGTAATTTCTCATAAGTTGTGCTGTGTTTTGTGCGTTTTTATTTTTGTATGTATTACAATCACAAACACAAACACTGCATTAAGTAACGCTGTATTTGTATCTGTAATTGCGATACATAAAATAATAAACAATGCACAATACATAGCATAACCGGGAAAAAATTACAATTTGTTAAATGCCATAAACAATCCTTAAAGTGACGCAGTGTAATTTTTGGGATACAAAATAAAAGATTTTTTAATCGTTCAATGAAACTTTTCCTCACGAGCGATAACATGCCCTGCATAAATGTGGATATAAAATTGTCCATTGCTTTAATGTTATCTAAGCATTGAGGAAAACCACGAAAGAACCTTATTGTAGAATGGGTACACGAATGTTTAATAATAAATCATATAGGAATATACAACATTTAATAGAAACGAACAATTTATTGAAAATTACAGTAACAATCTTACATCTAGTGTTTTACCATTTATTAATCACATAAAATCTACCATTACACTGTTTAATTATATTACTAATCCCGTTAATATGTTCCACTCCGTAAGTTTGCCATTCTTGCTCACTTGGATCGACTTCAAAAGCTTGGAAATGTTCATCAAAAAATTTCACTTCAATGACATTGCCCGTTACGTATATATCTGTTTCATAAGCAAATGTATATTTGATTTTTACAAATATCGGATTTGATCCTTTCAGTACTACTACAATGTTATTCGGATGAATACTTGATCCTAAATAATTAATCCATTTCACAGGCCGCAATTTCTCATGGATAGTCCCGTTCGGTAATGTTTTCGCGATCTTTTGATTATTTGGGATATCTGAAAACGTATATTTTATTGACGGGCCCAGCCGAATACCAAAGTCTGCTACGTTTTCTATTATATTCTTCTGGCAACTGAATGCGTATTGCTGCTTTAACTGACTTTTTAACGCTAATGTAAAACATATGTTTTTTCGCGAAAATGTCGCTCGAGCTGCGATTTTTGATTCACGATGCTTACTTTCGTGTCTCATGGACCAATAGTGAACCGCTGGACCAGCTAATTTCATGATTCTTGGATAATGAATCAAATTATGCTGCTTTGGCCTTAAATGTTTTTTGAAAATGATTTTGTACCGATCCAAATGTTCCTGGATAAGGGTGGCAAGAAAATCAGGGCACGAATTGTGGAAAATTTTACACAAGATGATATTGACGATTTCATTTAGTGTTGTGTACACTTCCCAAATAGGATCATTTTCTGGAATTAAATCTCCCAGTAAAAGACCGAAATGTCTCATTAGACATAAAGTTTCCGAAGCCGATAACTTTAGGTTCAATTTTTTCAAATTTTGCGTCGTTAATTCGGGAGGTTTACTCTTACGTTCATTGCGATCGAAGGAAAAATTAGCAACTCTATCATTGAGAGTGTTTTCAGTCAATACTTTTTCCACGAAAATATAGCGATGCAATATATCAGCCAATACCATTTTGCATACTCCTTCTAATAAATCGTGCATTGCGTCGACGCTGAAATTTTGTGCTACGTGAAAATTATCGACAGCATTCCAAACGCATTTTTCTTTTATCCCGAATTTCTCCGACGTCTCGTTTTGGAGTACATTTACTATCTTGTCATAATCGTCCTCGGTTCGAATGCGATTGATGCATTCGACAGTTTCAGAACGGGTATTTGGTTTGTCGGAAATGCAACAACGACACCAATAGGATGCGTTGAAAGATTCTACATATCCTAATATTGAATTTAAACCGAGATTATCACCGATGATCAAGCCGAGTGCAAAAAAAACTTTTTTTTCTCCATCAAGAGTTTTAATTGTAATCCCTTCTCGCGCTAAAAAATTCAATTCGTCGATCACCTTTTTAAATACGCGTTGATTACCAAAAATTTTTCGATGCAGAGAATTGAATAATTGAAACAAGAAAATGTTTTCCAGTTTGCTGCTTATTTCGGGTGGAAGACAGGGGATTTGAACGTACATCGCTCCAAGTTTACCACCGTCACCTGAATGGCTCCCTAAACAATTGTTTGTTTCATAATCGTCAAAAAAAATAAACAGGGGGAATACAATCTTTCTTCCGTACGTTTGACGAATATTTTTCCATATGGAACCTTGCAGAAAATTGCAAATCTCGGAAATCTCAGTCTCGAGGTACTTCACGTAGAGCATTGTACGTTCAAAAACCATTGGCAATTCGAAAAAAATTGTCAACACTTTTCTCATTGATATGAATTGAGCAAATACTTCGTCAACCACCAATTCCGCTTCGTCATCTATCATTCTGATCCCGGGAATTGTACCGAGGAGAACTTTTTCGGGATAAATTAACGAGCAATCATTTCCAAATTTTTTAAATCTTTTATGTTCTGTTAGCAATGAATCGAAAGGCTTTTGAGCTTTACAAATAGTGTTTTGCACAGCTGTTACAATTTCATCGGTTATATTGCCGGAAATTAAAATTTGAGCAATGTCTTGAGACAAAATCTCCAACATATCTGTGACAAAATCACTTAAGTCCGTAATATTTGACTGTACTTTCTTACGTGTTAAATCATTGTCACCGTACCATTTCGAACTTAACCGAAGAGCGGACTGTTTTATTCGGTCATCGTCAAATTCGTTCGAAGTATGAGAAAAAGGTGATGTCGACTCATCTGCATTTTTTAACAAGCGGTTTCGATCGGTGATATATTTTGCATATATCGATTCATTATCTTTTCCGATCTCTTTAGACTCTTTCGATCCATGTACTGCATGCGGCGAACAAGTGCTATCGGCAATAATCTCGACTTTTTCATTTCCAATCGTACCGCTATTCGCAGGAGGCTTTAATGCGTGATAATTTTTTAAGTGCTGCCGGAAGCTTTTTAAGCTATCGAATTTACGTGTGCAGGGACCTAAACATTGATAATGTCGCGCAGCTAAATTATCGCGATGATCCAAAAGTGCATGCTTACTGAATGCAACATTATGGTCGAAAATTTTTTCGCATTTACATTTGAAAGACATTTTTCACATTTAATGAATAAAATGAGAGAATACGAACTCTGCGTCAATTTATAAAAATCAAATAATTTTTGTGAAAGTTCTCGAAGGACGTATACTTTACTTAAACTTGATGTTCATTTCGCCAAGCATTGCAAAAACGGACGGTGAAACGTTGCGGTGATTTGCACTGTCGATTTCAAATACCGCCTTTTCAATAAAGGTCCACGCCGGTCGAGCTTCAGGCGGATACTGCGCATTTAACGCAAAGAACGCCTTAAAACATACTTCAACGGCTCTTACGGTGGACGGTAAGTCGTACTGGATGTCGTTAATAAAAACATGGGCAGAAATTATTTTCTCCGTTGAACCAACGACCACTGGCCTTGGCTGGAACGGCAGGTTATACGTCTGCAGGTTTTGCTTCGTTCTTTCCAGTGATGTATGTACATCACAAGCAGTCTGAAAAATGCATCATATTTTTGTTCAACACAATGACATTTTTTAAATGTTAATTAATGCTGATTCTGAAAATATATGGAAAATTATAAATTTACCGGGACGCAATGGATAAACCCTTGTCGAGCTTCGGCCTTTGAAGGGTTCCATTTCTTCACAGAACTGCCTCCAACCACCTCTTCATTTCTGCTTCGTTTTCTCCGTTTATTTCCTCCGATCGGGGCAGGTTTGGGGAACGCATTTGATAGAAGGATAAGAACTGTTGTATCTACAGCCTCTGCCAAAAATTGAAAGTCAGGTTCAAGTTAAATTTAAAAAATTCAGTCAAGACAAAAGACACTCAATAAATAATTGTTGAACAATAAATTAATTACAATCTGTTTAAATTAAATAAACGCGTCGAATTTCATTGGTAAAAAATATATCGAACCTCCTTCAAGTTTTTGTAACTTGACGATTTCAGCGAAAAAATATTTCTCAGATGGCTTCCGCGGGCCCAGAAAAAGATTGATAAGTTGCGATCGCACCTTTGGCCAATTTTCGTGGAAATTATTTTTCTTCTCGGGAAATTTTGCCTCGAAATCTCGTTCAAGCTATAATAAATATTGGCCGTGATTCAATTTTCTTAAGTGTTTAAATTACGAATAATAATGTTATTGTATGCAAACCGACCAAAATGTATCCTTTTTTTTGCTTCAAACAAGGGAACAGTTGAAAATACGATGTTATTGTTTCGCTTTTCGAAATTTCTTCCCGTTGTTTTAATGTGCTGATCCACAGCTCTACGACTGTTTCCCACGGTTCGACGTTATTTTTTAAGAATTCTAAAGCCTCCGTTGAAGCCACGTCGAGATCAGGCTCATCGTCTAAAATAAGTGGTAATTACATTCAATAAACAAAATCTATTGTGTTATTTTTTAATTAATTATTAATGTGTCTTTGCAGATATTAAATAGAAAAAGTTGAAAGTACTAGAGCAATTGGTAAACTTTATTTAAAATTTACGAAATAGAATTTTTCCAGTGCTCTACAATGAATAAATGTAATGCTCTTACTCGTGTTTTTTATTTCCAGAATCGTTCGTGACGCTCTTTCTTGTGCTTGCTTTCGACGCAAGTAGGTGTTGTGGTAGATCAGTTTGCCCCGTGCGTTCTGGAATTCCAATCCAAAGTTTGCATGGGGTATATAATAAGTTCCTGGCGTCTCACTCTTAAATAAGTGACAAATTTCTTGAGCTATTTCGGCCAAGCGTTTGGCCTCAATATTCCCAAACGCTTTTTTCCCTTGATGCTCTTTCAGGATGGCCAGACGAGCTAGAAGGTTTCGCATACGAGCCGTCAGAGTTTGGTTTGCCTCATAGGATTCAATTATACTTGAGCCCGCTGCGTCTTTGGACAACCAATCCAGAAGTGATAGGCCCTATAAAATATTTGAAAAAAATCAACTACTTAATTGCATTGTGTTTTCATTTATAATCAGATTTTTACCACAACTGGATGCTGATTATTTTCCTCGGCAACTTCAACCGGAACTCTCGGATCCGGTGCTCTATTTGGAGAAACATTCACTTTGAGATTTTGCGTGGATGAGAATGCTCGGCATTCAGTACTATCGGATAATAATTGGTAACTGTTCCCTCCAACCTAAGCATTGATTAAATAAAAGCATGAGCATGCGAAAGCAAACAAATTGAAGGAAAGTTACATGAGAAAGTTAATGAATTTGTAATATTTCAATCAATTCGTACAATCGGTCCTGCCTCTTCCAAATATGTGCTATCATAGACTCGCTGTATTTGACACGGATTTGATAAATACGAAATATTATCCTCCATTATCTCTCTCCCGGGAAATCACGAGATGATAAAAAACTGGAGGCAAAAAGCAAACAGGAAATTTTGTTAACGTCATTTTTTGGCCTAATATGAGGGTGAAAATGTATAGTCTGTTCAAATACAACGTTAAAAACGTTTATTTACAGTAACAGCAAATCATGTAAATGATTTCAGAAAAAAAGTAACACAGTACAGGAACATAAGTGGAAATAAGTAATACAAAAAAAAAACGGATGAAAATAAAACATTATTTCAATTTCATTAAAATACAAGACAGGGCACGAAATAATTAATAAAATATTCAATGGAAACGTTAATATATATACATACATATATATATATATATAACAAAATAAAATGAGTGAATAGAGAATTTTAAAAAATCTACTTTTGAAATAATTTTGTAAAGCATGTAGTACAGTAATGCAAAAAAATAATGTTGAAAAATCAAATGAAACAATGAAGAGATATGTCTAGAAGGGAGCTGTAGGATGCGGTTAGGGAAGAAAGGTCTCGGGAAATCAAACGCCGAAGCGTTCCCCGCTACTACCCAGAGAGCTGAAGAGTCACGCTTGTGGTGGTGTGTGCGTGACCCATCACTAGATTCGGATAAGTTGAGAGGCCCCGCGTACCCTGGTAGAGTGGGGGAAGTTCTACAATTCGCTGAAACGGGACGAAGAGAACATTCCCGAATAACCAGAACTTTTTTCAGAGAGGTAGTAATGTAGTCAAATACATGGACTGGGAAAACTTGAAAATCATGTCAATTATATTCTTTTCTCGCACGTGCATGCCCATCCAAATACGGGTCCGTGCACTTAGCCACGCCGGTTATTTTTAACACTATACATTCTGGACGACGAAATTAATAATTAGCGATTTCAATGAAAAATGTTGAAACGGTTGTAGAAAAATAATGATTTATTTTGTATATAATTAATATGCCCCGGTAAACCCGATTATGCTCGCCCTCGATATTTTGTTTCCGCCCGATAATTTATCATTAATTAATTTCTTGTATTTTCCCTTTTCCGCGCACAGCACCAGATTTCTGTTTATCTCGAAAATAAAATATAAAGAACGTACATTAACAAGAAGAAGAATGCAGGGCAAATCCCCATGCGCTTTGTCTAGTATTCTATTATTCCTTCCTCGTCTTTTGTTCCCCCTCTCAGAATCACAAGAAAACCATTATTAACATAGGGTGATAGATCTGAATGTACGATCGTTATCAAATAAATAAACAAGCGTGTTAAGCTAAACGCAAAGTTCCAATAAATCAAGGTGTACGGGCATTATATAAAAGACAAAAGTTGCACAAGACAAAATGTATACATGAAAGCGAGATAGAAAAGTACAAACACAATACTCACTTCGTTTTTTCGTACTCTTCTCAGCAGCAACAAATTGTCGTTTCTCGAAGACACTGCGCAGAAGTTTACGCCACAAGATCCAAAAGAACACTGAGTAGATGTCGGGACAGAGGGCGACCACGCGATAGAATTTTTCTTTGTTGATTTCGGCGTGCAGGTTTGAACGCGAAATTTAGGATACACACTGCGGGTCGTGCAGCGTTTACGTAGACGTAACCTGCACGCTCGTGGTGGCTAACGCGTCCATG
Source organism: Ophion costatus (assembly GCA_951751655.1). Taxonomy (NCBI): domain Eukaryota; kingdom Metazoa; phylum Arthropoda; class Insecta; order Hymenoptera; family Ichneumonidae; genus Ophion; species Ophion costatus. The sequence continues at coordinate 30,854,986 of OX632361.1, forward strand.
CGTTTACAGTGTACATTGTAAAAATTCGAGGTACACGCGGTGTACCGCGCAATGTCGGCTGTAACTTCTACTGAGCGCTTTGAAATTTTTTTCATGTACTCACACAAATAAATTCAAATGTCCGTATTAGTATTTAACAACCCGTTATCAAAATATGCTTTGCCCGATGTGTTAAAAAATGACAATTGACTCTGTAAAAATTAAATCTGTACGTATTGAATAATACCGAGCTACGATACAATTTGCAAGGTGTACACTGCAGTTTTTAATTTACAATTACACCACATTTTTCAGAAGACAATACCAAATTTTAATAGAATTTAATCTCATTTTTAACATTTGCTTGTTGAAGAATGTTATGGTTCAAATCAGTGATTACCAGTCTAATGTCACTTTTTTTTTTAAACGGTACTCCGTATATTTTACGCATTGAGTACCGCGATATTACATATTTTATTTGTAAATTCGACAGTTTACTTTATCGCGGTGATCATAATGATTTTTTTACAGTTTAAATCTGCATTTCCATCGGTTCGTATAGTAAAAAATACGTCTGATCCATTATTTTTTCCTGAAAGTTCTGTAACATGATTGGTGTACAGTGTGAAACTGCATTATGTTCATCTTTCCTCAGTAATTTATAAACACCAACTATTAATTTTGACGAATCATTTTTTTCCGTGTACGAAAAAAACTGCGTCAGCGAATGTTTAATACAACTCATAATGAATTTTTTTGTCATTTATCATTACACTTATTTATATTTATGTCACGAGATTATTTATTATCACCATCAATATTAATTTTTTTAATTCATAATTAAAAAAATCATTGATATGGCAGTTCACAATTCTCCATAACAAACTCTGCTAAAGTCATGATTTTGGAGTTTCCATCGTTGGAACTCAACGAACATTTTTTTTCTTATTGCCAATTTTTTTTTCGCAGTTCGAAGCTACAACAAACTTTTGTTAAGATCCTCATCATAGACCTAATACCTAAATCTATCGCGAATGATTTTGGAGTACAATAAATAGGGAGTAAAAAAAAAGAAAACAAAAAAGAATTTTCGTTGACTTCCAACGATGCGAACTTCAACAACATCTAAACCGACGAGTTTCATTTTATTTTCTCGATAACGACGTACCGGAAGTAACGAAAGCTTCGAAGTGGCACTTTTCCCTTACGTATCTGCGTCAAGAAATTAGTGTCCTTCGATACTCATCGATAAAGCGCGCTCGGCGTGCCTATAAATATCGCAGTCTATTCATGAACCACCTCGGCAAATTACGTACTCTCGTACATACAATACGACGGTCTGCACGTGTAAATTCGACGTAATTTGCATGTGTTTTTTATATGCTGATCGAAGCGATTCGCGCAATGGGATATAAAGTTCGCGTTGTGACAATTTCGACACGACGATTTCCGGTGTCGCACGTGTAGCTAGTCGAGTTCAAAGTACCCAATGGGGTTGACTATAACAGGTTCGAAATGTACTTTTTCCCCACATGCGTCAGGGTGTTCCGAGTGACCTGCGCATTGGGAGGTGGGCAATTGAAATTTGAAAAAAATCTTTGGTATCGTAACAAAAATAAGAAAACAGAAAAATATCAATTTCCGTTGCCTTTCGACGAAGCAAACTTCGTTATCATTAAACTACAACATATAAAATGTATACCGATCGGTAAAAAGAGAGGACTGGCTGGACAATGAAAGTAACTTGAAGCGGCTGTGAGGGCAACGGAACGTTAGGTTAGATTGTCGAAGTGCGGTTAGGGAGTGATAGGGAAGAGTTCAATTGGAAGGGTAAGACGTAAAAGTCCGCAAAGGTATACGATGGTGCTCAGGAAATAATATATATATATATATATATACCGTTTCATGTACACCACTTTCTCGATTTCGTTACATCGCGGCTTCCCAAGCATTGCGTAACCTAAAAGCGTGCTCGCTGGGAGGGAAAAAATCAAAGGAAAAAACGTACGCCACGTTACAAGAGCGTAATGACCTTGTATACGCGCAATAACGCAGCGAATGAATCATCCATTCAATAAGCGTATTTCACAACAACTGACGATGAATATTTCCTCTTAGTCACTTGAGCGTAACTGATTACGTACGAAATTTATTATAAATGAGTAAATGAGAGAAAACAGTATGTGACAACTATAAAATTGATGACATCGAGAAACGACACAGTCTCGTTGGTGGATCGACAAAAGAAGAGACTTGGTGGGACAAAATATGGTCAGCCTCGTGCAGCTGAACAATCAAAACGACTGATAACGATCGATCGTTGAGTAGACTGAGATTCGGAAATGTGCCCGTCCCACGTGAAGTGAGTGCCGATCCGAACTCTCGATTTAAGGAACAATGCGTACAGGTGGGTTTGAAGTTTGCATGTCATTGGAATGCAACGAAAATTATTCTTTATTTTGTCATTTCCTTACTTTTATTACTATCTAAGGCCTTGCTTTCCGAGTTTAGCTTATGGAACACAAATAAGTATCGTCATAAATGTTCCAGTGATTTATGTAGCCTTAATGAGTCGAAAGAAATAGGGCAATACGAAGAAAACGAAAATTCGTTGCATCACAACGATGCAAGCTTCGACATCATGTTAAGGTTCCTAAAAAATGGTTGCACGATTTCGGAGCTTACATCTGCGAAAGGCAATATGTGAAAAAAAAATGAAGAAAATATTTCGTTGCATTCCAACGATGCAAGCTTAAGGGGGGATTGTCTTTTTTTTCGCAAAATTTACCGCTTTTTGGGAATTTTTTTGTGAAGAAAGTATACAACGGAAAACTTGTGAAACTTGGCATATAGTTTTATTGATCTGTTTACTACATACAAAAAAAATTTTAAACAATTTCATCAAAAAATCCGCCTCCCACCCCCCTCGACGCGCGATGGTCCTTTTTTGATGGTGTGCACGATTTCTCAAAAACTATTCAACCGATTGCCTTCAAATTTGGACAGAATGCTCAGCTGACATCCTTTTATCGTTTGATGAAGCAAAAAAGCAATACGTTTAATAGTTTTTTATTTATAACAAAAAATCGATCAATTTTTTTCGAAAAATCGATACTTCAAGTTCAAAACGTCACCAAATCGTCAATTTTTTTTCCCCTTCATCGAACGATAGCTATGTGTCTCAAGTAAAATGCTTTTTGGGTTTTTGTTGCAAGATGAACGTGAAGGCTGTAATCGTGCACACCATCAAAAAAGGACCATCGCGCGTCGAGGGGGGTGGGAGGCGGATTTTTTGATGAAATTGTTTAAAAATTTTTTTGTATGTAGTAAACAGATCAATAAAACTATATGCCAAGTTTCACAAGTTTTCCGTTGTATACTTTCTTCACAAAAAAATTCCCAAAAAGCGGTAAATTTTGCGAAAAAAAAGACAATCCCCCCTTAAACGTCATGCGTAATGGGGGACAGAAACGCACGACTAGAGAGAGGGGGTGTGTAGCTCGAAGTGTGACGAGGAGGGTGATCAGAATTATTGTCCGAAGCGTGCCATACACGTGAACAAATATTGTCCAGATCTCAACTAAACAAAAAAAGGACTGCTTCTTATCAATCTGCGTCGCGATAAAGAACGTACACATGTTTGCGAATCAATGAAAAAAAATTGATCCAACGTAAAAATATCACGAGCCGCGGAGCTCGTGTGGTTTCGGTGTCGTAATGGTATTCTATCATTACAAGAATTCTCTCTCTCTCTCTCTCTCCCCTCTCTCTCTGCCTTATTGGAAATGCAGAGAGGTCTATATAGACTCGACCATTCGGACGTTGACAAGGCGGACTTTGTTCCTCCGGTCGCAAACTATGCACGTGATACATCACACCCGGAACAATGCGACTAATTATTTTCCCTCCCCCGCCCCATTGCTCGTCAGCCCAAATAGTTTGAAAGCTATAAAATATTCCGTACACCGGCGTAGGTTATACCGAGATAATTCGAGTGTCCGCGAAAGTTTGAGGTTAAGCATACCCGACCCGTCGAAGTTGAGAAGACGAGGGGATATTGAACCTGGATTGCGGCACTAGCAGAATAAGCAATTTCCTTTCGCTTCTTGTGTAATACTCAAATACCGAGAGAAAAAATCACGCAAGTCGAAAAAATAGCATAAAAAAGAAACGAAAAAGCTAAAACTAGTTTTGATTTTACCGAGTATGACGTTTGAAATTTGCGTCGGTGGATTGCAACGATGTTTTTTTTGTCATTTTCCATTTTTTTTTCTTTATCGGAACACTTTTTTTGCAGATTGTGGTCCCCAATCTCCGATCAGGATACGTTAAAATATTTTAGTGATTTTCATAGCCTGAATGAAGCAAAAAGAAATGATTATATCAAAGAAATTATTATAATTTCAGTTATTATTATAATATTATTATAATATGATTATAATATTATTATAATATTATTATAATATTATTATTAATTATTATAATATATAATTAAGAAATTATTATAATATTATATCAAAAAAAAAAATTCGCACGACGTTCAAGCTTGCATCGTTGGAATGCAACGAAAATTCTCTCAATTTTTTTTTTGCTTTTGTTTTTATTACAATCTAAAATATTTCTTTGTACATTAACTTCGTCGATTTCTAGAACGGATGCGAAAAATGTTCGAGTGCTTTTCGTAGTGAAAATCAAACAAAATTATGTGAATTTTTTTTTCACAAAATTAAATTTCTTTGCTTTCGAACGATGCAAACTCCAAGATCATTCAAATTGTATCGACTGTCTGCAGATTCATCGGCTGAAGCTGCAATTAAGCTGTTTATAATACGATGCTCAGACTCGATATCTATGACTTTGGGTAATTTCATCTTTCTGTCTATTTGAGCGACGTTCGCATGAAAATGACTAAAGCTTTTTTTCTCGAACGTTTAGCATGCGAAAATAAATCGTGTTGATATTTGCATCGTTGGAATGCAACGACAATCCTTTTCACTGTGTAATCTCTCGGGCTGTTCAATGTTTTCGATTTTTTTTCAGATTTACGTCAAAAGGTCTCGAATGGAAATCGAAGAAAAATCGTTTGAAAGATTTTTCGTAACCGATGCTTCAAAAAAAGAAATGGGGCAATGGAAAACAAAAAATCCGTTGCGTTCTAACGACCCAAATTTCAACATTTCATTTTAGCCATAAAAATACGTCCACGAGTTTTTACCATGCTCATTCGGAGATCTAGAATCAAAATTGACCGAAAAATATTTGGCGCCACAATGAAAATACGATGCTGTTGAAACTTGCCTCGTTGGGATGCAACGAGAATTCTTTTCTATTTCTTTATTTCTAATCTTCTCGAAAACCTTTTCTCGCAGATTTATGCTGTAAGTCTCGAAAACACACCACAAAAAGTATTGGAGTCTTTTCCGCAAACCAATTTCACCAACAAAAAAAGTGGTGCAATTAAAAAAAAATGAATTTTTATTGCGTTACAACGATACAAATTTTAATATTTTAAAATAAGTAAATAAAAAATATTGAAAAAGTAATTCGTCGCATCCTATCGACGCAAACTTCAACACCATCGCGAGTCACAAGCATTGAGCGTATCAATCGTACAAACCTCGATGCTTTCAATAAGGAAGAAAGCTTGCAAAAAATGATATTGAAGTTTGCATCGTTGCAACGAAGATTCTTCTTGGTTTTTTCATTGCTTTATTTTTATTATTTTCTAAAAATCCTTTTTCTCCAGTTTTCGGTAATAAATATTTAATAAGAATTCTCAAAAATGTTTCAGTGACTTTCGTAGCCTAAACGTGCCAGGAAAAAAAATGTTGCATTCCATACATACATTGCATTATATACACACATATATAGACATATATATCGTATTCCAACTGTGCATGCTGTTAAAGTTTGTATCGTTGAAATGCAAAGAAAATGAATTCTTTTTAAATATTCCATTTTTTTATCAATAATTAAAATAATTCAATGAAAAATGAACAAAAAAATCGTTGCATTCCAGCAATGCAAACTTCAAAACCATGCAAAAAAAAAGGGACCAATTTGAAATGACCGTTCTTATCCTCCCTGCGTTTCGTGTCGCGTGAATAATGAGTGCGAGCGGGAAATTTGCGTCCGGATATACGTTACGTTGGTAGGCTGCGCGTTTATTGCACGAATAGGTAAACTTGGCGTGCATCGTTAAGTGCGGACCGCCCGAGACTTGTCCGTATATATATACACATATATGTATATATAAAAGCATGTATACAAATGGCAATGCCCGTATATTGACCTGTGAATTCGAAATCCGACTTTGATATATAGCCCATCGCTTTTATTTGCTATGTATATGTGTATGCACACCCTCACTTGGACACACACACGAGCATATACACGCGTGTGCGCGTTGGGGATACAAAACGTTCCGGGGCTTTTATACAGATATGAGGCTTGGGTGTCAAGGCAGCACACCACATTGGCAACATCGGCACAGCGAGAACCGATATTGTAGCAGGCCCTTTTCCCTCGTTTGTTTTGACGGCACCAGGAGCATACGGGACACTCCCCCCCCCCCCCCCCTCCCCCGAGACCTCGACAATCATTGCAACTCGATGGAAATTCACTTCCGTTATTTCACTCTCAAACCTTTCTATCTATGTATGTATCTGCGCATACACAAACACACAGATGAAAAATTGATAGAAATATTTTAAAAAACACACACACACTTTTAAATATACATTTTGAAGATATTCAACTTCGAGGACCGTCCTGACACAAAATCAACAATTTTGTTTGAAAATAATGACGCTGCCGTTTGGTCTGTTTAGCGGTTTTTTTAATGAAAAAAAAAATATTCATTTGTATTATGTTCAAAGCCAATCAACGCCGTTTTTTTGCAAATTGAGGCCCGTAAATCTCTAATGAGGATACGTAATAACGTTCGAACGATTTTCATAGCCTAAGCGCTGGTCAATAACAAATGTTATTAAGGAAAAACAATTAATTTTCGTCGTGTTCCAATTATGCAAATTTCAAGGCGTTGAAGTTTGCATCGTTGGAATGTAATGAAAATTCATTTCAATTTTTTTTTTTTCGTTTCTTCATTTTTATCATGGTCTATAACTTTTATATATAGCAAGATCGTGGTGCTCTAGTGAAGATAAGAAAAACCGTTTGGGTGATCTTTGTACCCTGAATCGATTAAATAAATGTGCGCAATGGGAGAAAAATGAACTTTCGTTGCATTCCGACGATGCAAACTTCAACATAATGAAATTTGAAAATCCAAAAAAAAAGTTAAACTACAGAAACGTCTCGTTATAAAAATGGACTTTTTCCACGTATATTTATAAACCTGCAAGAGATACCTGCAAGAGCTTTATAAGTTAATCATTTAATTTAGTAATACAGTATTATATTTTATCAAATAGATAATTTGAATCTGCCAAAAAAATATTGTTAAACCATAAAAATGAGTACCCAGGAAGATAAAAAACGTATTTACGTTGCACCCAAACGATGCAGACGTCAAGACCATAGATATAGAAGTTTCCGATGTTTCTTGCACGTTCTGGGACAGAATGACACCATACGTCAGATAAAGTGGAGTCGACCAAAAGGAACAATCAAAAAAAATATAAAAATGCACTACATCGTTTAAATTAGTTCGAGGAAAATTGAGAAGGCCGTTTCGTACGCAGGTAAAATCGTTGGAAACCCAAGTATTTGACATTTAATCACGAGCGTCCGTGATGACTAATGTGCACATTATAGTTATTATAAAACCGCAACGATATGCGCGTTAGGTAATCACGTGTGTTTCCTTACGAGGGGATGACTAATAGAGCAAGCGAATGTACATGGACGTTACTTAAACACGTGATACATGCACATATATTACGTGCAAGTGGTTCTATATGTTTTTGTGCATGAGTTAACGTTGAGCATCCTAATTTTTACGAGTTCTTGATTGCAAGTCGAATCTCTAACGATCAAAGCAATTTATTATTATAATTATACATCGGGTGACCGAAGCTGACCCCTTTTCGATAATGACGTTGAAGATTGGATCGTTGGACTGCAACGAAAGTTCTTTTTTATTTTTTTGCTACTTCTTCACTTTTTACAATTTATCATTTTTTTTATAGATTCAGATCGCATATATCTTATGAGGAAAAAAGCTGCTTAAGTGATTTTTGTACCCGAAATCGGCGAACAAACGCGAGCAATAAAAACAAATTAACTTTCGTTGCATTCCAACGATACAAACTTCAACAACGTCTTCGATATGAGCAAGTATTATAATCTGAATGTGTTGAAGTTTGCGTTGATGAAGTGCAATAGAAATTCTTCTATACTTTTTCCCTTCTTTATTTTTCCTAGTATCTAAACTCTTCTTTTACGATTTTAGGTTTTGGATCCCTAATATGGATTTAAAAAAATATTGACGTGATATTAGCAGCCGAAATGGGCAAACAAAAAAATTAGGCACTAGAAAAAAAAAATTATAATTTCGTTGCATTTCAACGATGCAATAATTAATACTCTATGATCTCGGGGTTGCGCAACGTGTCACGGTGGTAAATTATCTTGTAAAACTGCTCGTAGCCATAAATTGTATGACGTTGAAATTTGCATTGTAGGAAAGAAACGATATTCATTTATTTATTTTCCTTTGTTTTGTACATTATTTTCATCATTCTCCCAAACCTTTTTTGTAAAAGAATACGTGCTCTTTAATCACTTACAAAATTGAGTAATTAAAAAGAATCAAATTTCGTTACATTCCAACAATGCAAACTTCAACGTCATTATTCTCCCGAAACACGATGAATTTCTCAAAGCCATGAAATGTTTAATTTTATTCGAAGACTATTTAGAAACGTTTATCTTCCACGGAGCAGTAGATTTGATATTAAAAATATGAATCTTTCTAGAGACAATTTTTGTTCTCGTAAACGATGTAGTGGCGCTTACGGAACATTCGACGTTGATATTTTGTTGCACGTATCCACGTCTGAAGAAAAAATGGCTCCTTTAACGTGCGACATCTACCTAGGTGGGTAAAAAAATTGCATTTTTTCAAGAATATTTTTATTCGATAGTATCACTTTTTAGCTATATTCCTTGAAAATTTCATTGAAATTTTCTAAAATTTAATGAGTTTCAGCTTCCAACAGTTGACCGGGCGAGCGGTAGCAGCGCCATACTTCAATCTCCAAACGCGTTTTTATCGAAACACTGTTTTTGAAGTTGGTAGACATGATATCTCGAGAACCACTTGATGGATTGTTTCCAAACGTACAGGCGATACGATGAGCAACATTTAAGGGTCGTTGACGATCGCGCTTTTTAAAAATGGATCTCCATTATTTAAATAATTACGTAAAAATTACTTTTTTCGTGGAGATTTTGTATGCTCGAGTCTCAATTCGTCGCCACTTAGTTTGAAAAAATTATTTTAGAAGTCGACGACCGTCAACGACTCGTAGTTATCGTTAACTTGAATAACTCGTTTGGTTTTTTGATTTTAGATGGACCGTTTAAGCTGAAGTGTCCACCGCCAAATGTCGGGAAAAAAATGTTATCATCTGTCAGCAACCACGTTTTCGTTGTTCTTCAATTTTTTTTTAAGCCTCTCAATGTAACTTTGTGTTTAAAAAATGCTTCGTTTTTGCATCGACCGTTTCCCAGATTTTTTTGTTGTAATTTGGCCATTCTTTTCGGGGCTCTAGGTAGATGTAGCCCCTTACGATTATTTGATGTAAGATTCGACTTTCCTTAAGGGGCCAGTCCACTTTGAAAATTGGAACCAAACGAAAGCAAGCAAGACTTGAAGAAAACGACGATGATGAGCAATCAGAAGGGATTTTGTAATGTGCAGGAATTGCCGATTGAGTTTAGGTAAGAGTTTTTCACAGTATAAACTTCAAACGCGTTTTTCTCGGAGCAACGTTTTCAAAATCTAGCTCCATCGTATCTCTAAAACTAATCAACCGATTTTCTTGAAATTTGAACCACATATTGTAAACCTGATTCGCAACAAGATGACCCTCGATGGTTTTAAAATTTTGATTTTTACTCTTTTTTTCGCGAAAAACTGCGAAAAAATGCGTTTTTTAAAACTTTTTTTCGTTTTTCATCTACTATTTTTTTGATAAAACTTTATTTCCGAGGGTCATTTTGTAGCTGGTGTCATACTGAATCTAATGGACTTTGATTTTTTTGTTTCGGACAAGCCGTTGCCGAGTTGTGATGGAGCTACCTAGCCCACCTATTTTTTAGGCGTTACGTTGGACTATACTTTTTTTGTACGTTTTGGACTATACGTTTTTGTACTTAAAAATGAATAAAATTTTTTTTTTATGTATTTCAAGACTTTATTTATCAAGCCCAACAACTTTTATATTCGTATCTTTTATAAAATCCTCAAGAAAAATCGCGGAAATAGCCTTTTTTCGTGGCTCCAAAGTGGACTGGCCCGTTAAGACATTTTTTCGTAAAAAAAACGACGTTATCGATATATGCGAGCATGGATCTCGAAAACGTTTATTGTAATCGATCGACAAACAGACAGAGGGGAAGAGAGAGATTAATTGATTGATTATTTCTTTATGCCTTGGTCAGAACCGTTAGGCAATGTGTTACATAGCGGTAAGAATATTAAAGTAATGTAGCTAATACATGATATCGTCGATAAGAGCAGTATGATAACTAAAATTAAGCTAAAACATTCACATGAAACTTCTGGTTGAACTAGTAGTGAATAATGTGTAAATAATTGTTGCTGTGGTATAAGAAATGCACACCATATAATAATAGAAAGAACCAGGCGAAATATGAATAAATGATTATAGAATAGAAAATAGTGTTTCTACTAAAGCTATATAATTTGCCGTAACCTATAATTTTGCCACGATGACTTGCTGATTAAAATTACAAATTAAAAATAAAAATATAGGACACATAATGAGGGCTTGCAAGCGAAAAAACGAGAAGGCAGCTAATTTAAGAGGTTATCCCCACTTGCGATTTTGAAAAAATCGATTTTTTTATTGCATTTTTTTTTTTGAAGTATAAGTATCTGAGAATATGTCCTGAAAATTTCAAGTCGATCCGAACAAAATTGACTGAGATATGAGCGTCGAAAGAGAAGAATCCGTGAATTGAAGAACTGAAATTGAAACTTTAAACGCGTTTTTCTCAAAATGGCATTTCTGAATTCGGTGACCAAGATTACTCGAACACTAATGAACCGATCTTCTTGAAATTTTGCAGGCTTATTTAATACATAAAAATGTAGTCTTTAATCGTTCGATTTTTTTTTTCGAAAAAAAAATGACCGTTTTATAGCCAAAAACGGCCATTTTTTTCGTTAAAATCGAACCATTAACTTTGACTGTCCGCCATTTTGTGAAAAATGAATATTTTTTAAAATCCTTCGATTAAAGACTAGTTTATACTTATATTTGACTAAATCCATCCGCATTTTTTTTTTCAGATGATCCACTTCGCCGCAATGTTGGTCACCGCAAACCGTGTATATAAAAACATTATTTCATTGACGGCCATTTGCCACTAAACAATGTAATATTTTTCAATAAAAAAATTACTGAAAGTTCTTCAAGATGTGTTCTTTGAGATGGTATATTGATCGATTAAAAAAGTTTTGCAGTTTTCTTTAAAAAAATTCATGAAAAAGGCCTTTTTTGCGCTACAAGTGGGGGTAACGCCTTAAGAGCGGCTTCAATAAGAGAGAGAGAGAGAGAGAGAGAGAGAGCGGGGTAAGGGTGAAAATATAAATATTTAGCAAAGCGGAGAACATCAGGGGTACGAAAGCTCAGCGACCTCACAACAACCCTCTGTGCAATTGCCTGCTTACAAAATATTCTACACGAAGCCGTCTGTCTCGCTCCCCCTTCGCCTCTCCTTCCTCTCTCTCCCCCCCTCTCTCGCTCTCTCTCTCTCTCTCTCTCTCTCTCTCTCTCTCTCTCTCTCTCTCTCTCTCTCTCTCTCTCTCTCTCTCTCTCTCTCTCTCTCTCTCTCTCTCTCTCTCTCTCTCTCTCTCTCTCTCTCTCTCTCTCTCTCTCTCTCTCTCTCTCTCTCTCTCTCTCTCTCTCTCTCTCTCTCTCTCTCTCTCTCTCTCTCTCTCTCTCTCTCTCTCTCTCTCTCTCTCTCTCTCTCTCTCTCTCTCTCTCTCTCTCTCTCTCTCTCTCTCTCTCTCTCTCTCTCTCTCTCTCTCTCTCTCTCTCTCTCTCTCTCTCTCTCTCTCTCTCTCTCCCCCTCCCTCTCTCTTTCCCCCTCCCTCTCTGTCTCCTGCAATCGAATGGCTCGAAAGTCACGCGATTTCTTCTAATAACGGTTATTTCGATTCGACTTCGGGGTTGCACGGCGAAAACCCGCTGACAGTGTTTCCTGCACTCTCCGCGTCCGATCGATCAGCGCCGCACGCACATTGCGAAATGACACGGCGCGAGTACGCGAAACGTTTGAACACGCATAGCCGAGTGGCGAACCGAGAATATATATGAAAACGAGCATTCGATACAAATTGCCCGAAAAAAATTTTCCTCAACTCGCAACGCACGATCGATACCACATTATTGCAAGAGTGGCGCTGCCGGGTTGCGCTTTGTTTTGTTTCGTTTGGGTCAAGCCCCCTCGTTATTCCGTGTACACGTTAGAGGGCTGTCAGTCCGATATAATCGCGTGGCCGGCTGTACTTTACCGCGAATTCACTTCGGTGCGTCAATCTTGGCCGCTTGATAACATCGATTTTTCTATTATCTAAATAAGCAACGAAAAAAAAAGTCGAACCACGTATCGGACAATGCGCAAATCAAAAGTCGAGTGAAAATAAAAATGTACAAATCGCCCACAATGAGGTGATGTTGAATCTGCAAAAAACATCGATATTTCTATTATCTGAATTAGCAAGACAAAAAAAAACAAAAGTCGAACCACGCTTCGGTCAATTTGCAAATCTGACGTCAAGCGAAAATCAAGATATATAAATGGTTTACGACGAGATTATGTTGGATCTGCAAAAAAACTCGATTTTACTACGAGGTTGTGTTAAGTCTGCAAAAAACTTCGATTTTTTCTAAAGGGTGTCTCAAAATGACTTGACATTTAAAATTGCGCGCCATTTTTTCTTTGTGGCGAACGTAGAGTGCTAATCTTTGACAACTGGCATTAGGAGAAGTATTGAGGCTTAGTCATGGAGAACTACACGATCGAGCAACACAGAGAAATTGTCATTTGCTGCATTGTTACTGCATAGTTATTTCGGACGAAGTTTCATGGTTGTGTTATCTCGCGCCGCGACGATGTGAATTGGCCACCAAGATCGTGCGATTTGACGTCATTGGAGTTCTTTCTTTGGGGTTTTCTGAAAGGAAGAGTGTACGTCAATGATCCACAGACCATTCTGGAGCTCAAGGAAGCAACTGGACGCACCATTAATGAAATTAGGCCGAAATTATGCCAAAATGTTGTTGAAAATATCGTCAAAAGAGTGAACTATTGCAATCAGCATAACCTCCGTATTTGTACCTTATATTGAATTAAAAATACTCTTACTTTTCTAATAAATAATACGTTTTATTAATAAATAAAAATGTCAGGTCATTTTGAGACAGCCTATATTATCTAAATTAGCGAAAAAAACAAAAAGACGAATCACCTATCGGAGAATCTGCAAATCTGGAGTCAAGTGAACATAGAAATATATCCATTGCTTACAAGGAGATTATGTTGACTGTGCAAAAAAGCTTGTATTTCTTATTATCTGATTTTGCAACAACAAAAAAGTCGAATCACGTATCGGAGAAACTGCAAATCTGAACTCAAGTGAATATAAAAATATGTAAATTGTTTACGACGAGATTACGTTAAATCTTCGAAAACCCTTCATTTTCGATTATCTAAATTAGCAAAAAAAAAAACCTATCGGAAAATCCGCGATTCCAAAGTGAAAATAAAAACGTGTAAATTATTTACAATGAGATTATGTTAAATCTGCAAAAAAGTTCGATTTTTCTATTATCTACGCTAGTGAAAAAAAAACGAACCACGTATCGTAGAATCCGAAAATGTGAAGTTAAGTAAAAATAAAAGTACATAAACTCTTTAGGACGAGATTAATGTAAATCTTCAAAAAAAACATGTTCGAAAATAGTGCATATGCTGAAAGAAAAAAAAACATTTCCGTTGCATTGCAACACGACGCGAGCTTCGAAGCCATTATAATGCGCTAATTGGCGTTAAAAGAAAGGTCAGATGTGCAAATAAAGTGTCCGCGTATCCAAAGAAACGCCCTGAATTATAAGAAAAAGAAATCAAGCAATAATCAACAGCAATATGCAAAACGTGATGAGAAATCTAGCTGGCGTCACTGCGCCTCAAAGGCTTGCGAAAAAAAAAATCGGACAGAGTGAACAATGCTGAGGTTCCAATCGACACCGCGAATTGGGTCGCGGTAGCTCAATTAGGAGGGTTGTGAAAACGATGACTGTTGTTGCATCCGGACAGAAGTTTCCACGAGTTCCAGAATCGAAGAGACGACAGACCGAGGCAGAGAGAGAGAGAGAGGGAGGGAAAGAGAAATAGAGAGGAAGGGAACGAAGTGACTAATCTCAAGCGGTGCCGGAGGGTCGCGAAAACCGAAAAGGGTGAAGGAGACTGGATAATGCAGAGCCTCGCGTTGTACAGTTTAATTGGTACCTGTGTGATGTAAGGAACCCCGTCGACGACCCTCCCCCCTCCTCCTCGACTGGCGCTTACTGCACAATGGTACTTGCAATCTTTACAACGACTCCAAAATTTCAACATTTATAATACACGTGTGTACGGGTGTGTCTGTGTGTGTGCACTATCCGGGTGTGTGCCTAACATCGTAAAAGAAGAGTTTAGATGCTAGGAAAAATAAAGAAGTGAAAAAGTAAAGAAGAATTTCTATGGCTATTCTTTATGCTCGAATCATTAGTTATCGTAATCCCGATATTTATTATACGCATTGTTATCCTCGTGAATTATCATTGCTGAAATAAATGCTTTCAATGGTGAATAGAATTACAACATATGTATTCATTTCGTCTCAATCAATTATAAATATCTTTGACGAGGCGAAAAGCAAAGTAGTAGCTTTTCTTTAGTTCTTAAGGGGGGATTGTCTTTTTTTTGCAAAATTTACCGCTTTTTGGGAATTTTTTTGTGAAGAAAGTATACAACGGAAAACTTGTGAAACTTGGCATATAGTTTTATTGATCTGTTTACTACATACAAAAAAAATTTTAACCAATTTCATCAAAAAATCCGCCTCCCACCCCCCTCGACGCGCGATGGTCCTTTTTTGATGGTGTGCACGATTTCTCAAAAACTATTCAACCGATTGCCTTCAAATTTGGACAGAATGCTCAGCTGACATCCTTTTATCGTTTGATGAAGCAAAAAAGCAATACGTTTAATAGTTTTTTATTTATAACAAAAAATCGATCAATTTTTTTCGAAAAATCGATACTTCAAGTTCAAAACGTCACCAAATCGTCAATTTTTTTTTTTCCCTTCATCGAACGATAGCTATATGTGTCTAAAGTAAAATGCTTTTTGGGTTTTTGTTGCAAGATGAACGTGAAGGCTGTAATCGTGCACACCATCAAAAAAGGACCATCGCGCGTCGAGGGGGGTGGGAGGCGGATTTTTTGATGAAATTGTTTAAAAATTTTTTTGTATGTAGTAAACAGATCAATAAAACTATATGCCAAGTTTCACAGGTTTTCCGTTGTATACTTTCTTCACAAAAAATTCCCAAAAAGCGGTAAATTTTGCGAAAAAAAAAGACAATCGCCCCTTAAAGACGGACTTCACTTTTCAGAACATGTCAATGTTCTGGCCAGGTAGGCATTACGTGAAAATGTTCGCAATGTATCCCTGCCACGAGATTGTAATTTCCAAACATAAGACATAAAAAGATAAAGGTAAAAAAAAGATAAAGATTTTTAAAAAGCATAAAAATGTGAAGGATTGTTTCATTGGAGGGCCCGGTCAGGTAAATCAGACAAGGCAAGGCTGGTCAGGGCCGAACACAAAGTAGGGAACGCCCGGTCACATTTCTGCACGGGTAGATGTCTAACAAGGATCTTAGCAAAGTTCACAGTATCTTTCATTTGCCAGAAAGAAAATTGGCAATTGGAAAAAAATTATTTTCCCTGCATTGCAACGATGCAAACTCCAATCTCATCCCTTCTGAATAACTGATAAATAAATTGTTGTAAAAAAAAAAATTGATTCTCACGGCGTCTGAAAGATGAAGACATCTCTAGACTCGCGCGAGATGCGCTCCGGTAAGAGAAGACAAATATTCGAAAAAGTGCGGGCCGCTTGAAACATTTTATAAGCTGCTATAAATAATTCTCAACGCGATGCGAGTTTTATGTTCAACGATCTCTCCGCTCGGGATTTTTTCGTACGACTTCCCGTTGCGAATTAAACACTTCGGGAAACCCACACCGTCCGGACTTTTCTCGACTTCATAAATTATTCCGATCATCCCAACTTTTTGTCTACATTATTTCCAAGAAAGAACAATAAGTTAGGGCGAAAAGGAAATAAAAATAAAAGAGGGAGAGAGAGAGAGAGAGAGAGAGAGAGAGAGAGAGATTGCCATATGCAACGAGACGGCGAGGCCCCGAGAGCCTCGTGTTCAATTGGAAGATTGTCCAAAGTAACAATCTCTGCTCATCGTCTATCATCAATATAGTTCGCACAATGTCTCTCTCTCGTCTTCATTAACAGACGCTAAATGAACGAAGAGCTTTTCAACATTTGGATCGTGTCGCTATATGTCTGCTTAAAAATTCAAAAAATAAATATAAAGAAAAGTACATCGAATGTCACGAAATGCCTGCGAAGGGAAACAATGACATGGCTTATGCACGTTTTTTTCCGAATAAAATCGTCAGAATTTATGGATGGTGTGAAAAAAATCGAAAAAAAAAAGCTTAAAATAGTTCCAAAAAATGCCTGCAGAGGTACAATCACGAAAACGTGATTCTTCGAGTAAGAAAATGACGTAGCGTGCACGATGTTATGGTTAAATCGTCGTAATTGATGGGCTCCGTGAAATTTGGAAAAACAACGATAAGTGCTTAAAAATGCCTGAGACGAAAAAATTCCGCAACTATAATTCTCCGAGCTGTGAAAAAACGTAAAATAAAAGGAACAATTCGATAATTAAATCTTCATTATTGATCGTAACGAAAATAATTGATCACAACAAAAATAATTGATTACGATGAAAACAATTGATTGTAACGAATATAGTTGATTATAACGAAAATAATTTATTGCAACAAAAATAATTGACTGCCGAGAAAATAATTGATTTCAACGAAAATAATTGATTAGTACGAAAATAGTTGATTAATATGAAAATAATTTATTGTTACGAAAATAGTTGATTTTAACAAAAATAATTGAGCTCAATTTCTCGAATTTTATCCAAGGACAGAAAATTATTTCGCAGCTTACTTTTCATTCAGAATTTTTTTTTCTCAGTCAAGTGAGAAATGTGAAAAAAGAGAGGAAGGAGGCAAAGTTCAGGCCCACGTCGAATTGAAATTGCAACGAGTTATTATGCTTCGCAGTGAGGAGATTATGCGTTTCATGGAATACCGCAAGATCGCTTTGCCCCTGCGACTCCTCCCCCGCACCGTCCCACCGACGGTTTTTACGCGGTTAGTCAGTGAATCATGTGTAGAGCCGCAAGGACGCGCGAAACAACTGAGATGTAAATAAATGACGCGTGTCGAGGAGTCTCGTCTATCGTGGCTCTCGTTATGACAAATAAATGTTGAATATCATCGGCTTTCCGTTTCGTCGTGAAATGTCTTTTCGTTTCGATCAATTATGAAATTGATTGTAATCGGATAATCTCAGTTCCGAAGTAAATCGAGTACATACTCATCGTAACAGTATTAAACATTTATTTCGTGTCAGTTTGTAAATGCTCGCGAGGAATTGTCCCGTTTAGCGCGTTTGATTCATCGCTCGATCGATCTGAGGAGAAATAAAAGCAGTCAATTTCTTCGCGGTATAAATACCCTGGGGCGAATTAGATGCGCAATTTCATTGTCTCGTAATAATACGAACAAATAAAATATGAAAATATGAATATGAAAAGTAAAAATATGAAAATATGAACAAATATTAAAATATATCGGGGGATGAGGAGTGGAATATCGAGGAAATGTAATACGAGGGAAGACACTCCGTACAATGAAATCTACAGTGGAATCTACAATAAAAATGTCAAAAAAGGATAAATATATCAAAGTACCTCATTGAGTGTATGAAAATGAAATTAAAGATATAAAATGTGACCGAGACTGGTGGACGGCGGTTGAGGTTCGGCGAAATTAAAACATTGTTATAAAAAAAGATACAAAAAGTTGTGTAGAAAATATAAAATGTATAATGTGTATAAAAAAGGCGGAAACTTTTTGGGTAAAAAAAAATTGTAGAGCAAGTTGTGCAAATAAAACTCGATTATTATTAAAATGTATAATGTAAAACATAAAAGACAAAATGTCAAATATAAATGGTCTTGAAGTTTGTCATCGTTGGAACGCAACGAAAATGAATATTTCTCAATTGCTTAAATTTTTTGGCTAATTTCGCCTACAAATAAAGACGTTCTATAATAATGAAAATATGGAAAATAAAATGTAAAACAGAACTTCCGTTACGTTCCAACGATGCAAACTTGCTTTATCAATAAATAAAAATGTCAGGTCATTTTGAGGCACGCTGTAATTAAAATAATACAGGAACGAAGAAAATAGTTTGCAAACTCTCGCTTCGCCCCAAAACCGATGGAAATAAAAGAATTGAAATAAAAACGGTCGTGGCAAAATGTTTAATGATTGGTTGGCACGGTCGCCATCGCGAGCAGGTCTCGAGTCTAAGGCTAGCGGAGTCGTCGAGCTGTCAAGTGCCAGCCAGGTATATTGCCACACCACCATCAAAAACACGCAAACATACGATCGCACCAATCTACTTCGACGCGAAATTCATACGCTTACGACATTTGTCTTTATTCACCGGTCGCTCGCTTTTTTGGCTCCGGCGCATTTCGAGTCATCCTCCTCTCATTTTCCCTCTCGCCCAATGCCCCGAGACTCCTTTTGCCCGTATGATATATTTGCGCACGTACGCATAAGCGTACGGAACCTTCGATGCGAACTCGAATCTCATTTCAATCTCACGACTCTGAGGATTTCGTCGACAATTTTTATCATTCGAGCCGAATGCGAAAAACCGTTTCTCTTTTCAATATTCCTCCGACTGCAGGAATCTAGAGACAATATTTGTTTTTCCTTACGACGTCGGGTTGAATGTTTGTGATGTTGAAGTTTGCATCGTTAAATCGCCACGAAAGTTCATTTTCACATTTTATTTCCCTTATTTTTATTATTATAGATCTTTTGTTGTAGATTTATATTACCGATCGCTAAACGAATATTTCTGAAAATGGCTGAAGGATTGTTGTAGGCAAAATCTGCCAAAAGAAACGTATGGTGTTGATGTTTGCATCGTTGGAATGCAACGAAAATTCATTTACTCTTTTAGCTTGTTCAGTTTCAATACTATCTAAACACTGTTTTTCAAATGTAGGTAATGGAATCTTTATGAGGATCTTTAAAAAATATTTATAATGGATCTTTATAATCTAATAAGGATCTTTAAAAAAATTCTGTGAATTTTATCGTCCAAATGTGCCAACACGAAAAAAAAACAATCGCTGCATCCTAACGGTACAAACGTCAATGACATGATAAATCAAAACAATCCAGAAATGTTCATTTCCATTGCATTCCAACAACGCAAACTTCAACCCCTTGAATATTTATATATTTTTCGAAATCAGATTTTTTTTAGGAATGACAACGAATAAAGCGGATATTGTACATTGCGTTTGTCTCGAAACTTTGTTTTATGAAACGGTGTGAGTAGTTTCTGAAAATCTATTCGCCCGATTTACTTCAAATTCGGATGGAGCAGAGTTTATAACATTTTCCATCGCATGACCGGCCGATTTATTCCTAGTTTTATCCACTAGTTGATAATAAATGATTAAACATACTTTTTTTAGTCGAAAATCGACCTCTTTTCTACAGCTTGCCATTTTCGTAATTTTTACAATTTCGATAAACTGTCCGATGATACGACAATTTTACTATTATATTAAAATAACATTTTTTTGTGTTTCATTTCAGATGACCATAGTTGTCAGAACCATCTACACCACTCAACCTTGCAGTAACGGCGACACTTTCGTTAAATAATAATAACCTTCGCGTGTATTACTATTTTTAAATTAAAAAAAAAGCGCTGAAACTAGAAAAAACTACATGTCAATTGTGTGTAAAATTCCGACCTCGTCATCCCAAAACGCTCATCGGAAAAAAATATTGAAGTCGACTGATTTTAATTCACATCTATGTGCTGCTAAAGTTTGCATCGCAACGTTGCGATGCAACGAAAATTCTTTTTCTTAATTTATTTCTTTAATTTCTTCATCATTCGAACTCTTATCCTGCAAACTTGGGCTGCCCATTTTTCGTGAGCATCCCAAAGAACGGTTTAGCGATTTTCGTGGCCTAAATTTACGAAAAAAAAAGTTCGTTCCACTAAACTTTCGTTGCGTTCCGACGAGGCGAACTTCAATGTCATGCATTTGGATGGTGTTGAAGTTCGCATCGTTGGAATGTACCGAAATTTCTTTATGTTCTTTTTTTCCTTGCTTATTGTTCTCCAAAATCATTCTTGGTAGATTTAAGTTGTATAGGTCTCTAATGGTGAGGACGAAGTTTGCATCGTTGGAAGGCAACGAAAATGATTATTTTGCAATCACTCCAATTTCTTTTGGCAAGTATTCGTTAAGAAAAACCCCTACTGATTTTTCAGTAGTTTTTTTAGAGATCTAGAATTCAAATCTGAAAAAATCTTTTGTAAAATAATAAAAATGAAAAACATAAAAAGAAAAAGATCGTTGCATTGTACCGATGCAAATTTCAAGACCATCTCTAATAAGGATCTTAAGAAAAGTTTTTGCGAGAAAGCTCAACTATGCCATCACTGCGAATAATATTATCCATAAAATTCCAATTTTCCGTCAAAAACTGAGTCTCCGTCTTCCCATGACGTCAAAGTTTGCATCGTTGGAACGCAACGAGAACTAATTATTCTTAACTACTGAATTTTTTTTATTCCTCATGTGGGCTGTGTAAATCGATCAAATGTTTTTACGTATTCTTACGAGAGACTATGCAGGTGAAGTTTGCATCGTCGGGATGCAACGAAAGTTCTTTATATTTTTCCATTTCCTAATTATCATCATTATACAAAAACTTTTTCGGCAAATTTGGATAATACATTTCTAAACAAGCGATTGAAGAAAGTGTTGAGACATTTTCGTCTTTAAGGCATGCCGAAAAAAATTGAAGCACTCAAAAAAGAATCATTTTCCTTGCATTCCAACGATGCAAATTTCAGTCTCATCGACATACTTACGGCCACAATTCGCAAAAAAATAAAAAACGTTCACCAGTGATAAAAATAAGAGAACGAAATCGTTGCATTGCAGCGATGCAAACTTCAACGTCACGATTTTCCACTGTTCGTAAAAGAGTTGCGAGTCACCAAAGTTTTTCAGAAATCCACGACGGCGACTTGGAATGGAAATTGCAATTGTAATTCGTTGTGCAAGGGGATCTCGAAGTTATCCTAGGAATTCGGAAACTTGCGAGTGTCTCGAATGTTAAGAGGTTACCCACTCTTGCGATTTCGAAAAAATCGATTTTTTATTGCATTTTTTTGAAGTATAAGTATCTGAGAATATGTCCTGAAAATTTCAAGTCGATCCGAACAAAATTGACTGAGATATGAGCCTTGAAAGAGAAGAATCCGTTGTGTAAACGACCGGCTAATTGAAACTTTAAACGCGTTTTCCTCAAAATGGCATTTCTGAAGTCGGTGACCAAGATTACTCGAACACTAATGAACCGATCTTCTTGAAATTTTGCAGGCTTATTTAATACATAAAAATGTAGTCTTTAATCGTTCGATTTTTTTTTTCGAAAAAAAAAAATGGCCGTTTTATAGCCAAAAAACGGCCGTTTTTTTCGTTAAAATCGAACCATTAACTTTGACTGTCCGCCATTTTGTGAAAAATGAATATTTTTTAAAATCCTTCGATTAAAGACTAGTTTATACTTATATTTGACTAAATCCATCCGCATTTTTTTTTCAGATGATCCACTTCGCCGCAATGTTGGTCACCGCAAACCGTGTATATAAAAACATTATTTCATTGACGGCCATTTGCCACTAAACAATGTAATATTTTTCAATAAAAAAATTACTGAAAGTTCTTCAAGATGTGTTCTTTAAGATGGTATATTGATCGATTAAAAAAGTTTTGTAGTTTGCTTTAAACAAATTCATGAAAAAGGGCTTTTCTTGCGCTACAAGTGGGGGTAACGCCTTAATTGACGTTGAATCAGTGGAACGGCCGGTCTCGCCGAACTTTTCAAATTGCGGAATAATATTTTAGCGCCTAGTGGCGCACGTAGGTAGACAGGCGTACGTGTGTATTTGTACAAGTGCGTACGGGGATGCAACGATAGGGAGCGAGAGCAGCGAAAGAGGACGGGAGGAAGAGAGAGTGAAGAACGGACATAGCGGCGGAGAGACCACCTCTCGTTGACCGGGGCCGAAGCGCGAGTATATTCTGTACACTCACTAGACGCATGAATGAAACGAACAAACGGACAGAAGAGAGCACACGCGCGCACAGGCACAGGGACAATTGTGAAACGCTGAAGGCGCACGAGGCCAATGCAACGCGACAAGAATGAGATGGATGTATGGACAGTGACTAGTCCATATTGCATAAGATCTCCAGAAACCAAAAACGGATGTATGGCAACACCAAACACGCAAGCTCCGAGGATGAGCTTGGGTAAAAATCCCTTTGCAGTAAGAAGTGCTCAGATTTTTTGCGAGTGCCAAATATGTCTTCGTGTCCGTTGCCATATTTTTTTTCGAGGAGTTCGGCTACTGCGAAAAGTTGTTTAAAAAATCGATCGTTGCTTGAGGCAAGTCGAATTGAAGAAGAAGGTTCAGCATATAACTCATCCTTTTAAAAAAATCACGTTGAAGTTTGCATCGTTGAAATGCAACGAAAATGAATTTTTTTCTTTATTTCGCAACTTCCTTTTGCAGATTTAAACTACGAAAATCACTCAAACCCTGTTTTAGGATTATCATTTTGGTATATAGAACAAATCTGCAGCATATTATTTTGGATAATAGTGGAAATGAGAAAATAAAAAGGATTTTCGTTGCATTCCAACGATGCAAACTTCAATCCCGTCGGAAAAACGTTTTCAAATAAACGAAAAATCGTTTATTGGAATGGGTTACATATTGATCATGACCCTCAAAAGAGTTAATAAATTGCACAGTGAATAAAATCATTACAGGCTAATTCAGATAAATATTGTTGTCACAGTGACCTCGCAAATGTGAAAGAAAATTTAATGCGTTTTTCTCAAAACAACATTTTTGGGTTATGAATGTTTTCTAGTGGATAAGCTGTATGGTGCAAAAAATCGCAGATTTGAGGTAAACTTATGATTACAACGATAGAACTGCTAGTCAAATTCTAAACGCTGTTTTATTGAACGAACGGATAATTTTGTTTTCATAATTCTTTTTGTTTCTTCGTTTTTATCATTATTTAAAGCCTTTTGTGCAAATTGAGATCGTAAGTTTCTATACAAAAAAACGCGCGCAAACGTTTTATCGATGTTCACACGATTTCTCGTCACCTAATGAACGGATTGACTTGAAATTAGATGACCTTATTCGGTGTAATAATAGTTTAATCTTCACCGACGTTTATCTTCTTCACATTTTTTTCATCATTAATTATTAAAAATGTTATATATCCTTGAAAAAAATCGACAAAAAAATCATTTTTTTACGATTGGATGACGATAACAAAAAAAGGTCAAGTCTTAGCCAACAGTACGCTTTTTAAGAAAAGTCTCGTTTTTTTTTGTTTCAGATCAATCGAGTGGCCAAAGTCAAGTACACCGTTGAATCCCTCGCGTTCGAAGGTCCTTTCAAGAGTTTGTTCATAACTTCTTTAACCTTTTAAGGACGGGGCTGGTCGATATATCGACCAGCAGTTATGCTTGGAACTCCAATTGAGAAATTCATCGATTAATGGAAATTTCCCCGTCCTTAAAAGGTTAATTATTAATATTTTTAAATGGAATTTGCTACACTGATTTTCAGGTCATTACAGTAGCCTAACCCCTTAAAATGGTACTGAAGTTTGCATCGTTGGAATGAAACGAAAATTATTTTTGAACCTTTTATTTTCCAACATTTATAATGATACGAAATAATTGTACGTAGATGATGCTTTATAATCTGCAAAGCGTCTTCATAGATGTTTGAGAAATGTTCCCAGCTAAAATCTAGTAAAAGAACATTTGATGAGGAAGTGAAAAAAAATATCATTTTTGTTGCACTTCAACGATGCAGACTCAAGTCGCATAATCAGATGAGGTTGAAGTTTCCATCGTTGAAGTGCAATGGAAATTAATATTTCGGAATTTTTTTTATTTCTTTTGGCAGATTTTGCCTACAAAAATGCCTCAACCATTTTTTTAAGATACTTGCCTAGCAATGTACTATACATTTTATAGATACAAATATATACAAATCTATAAAAAAAAAAAACATCTTCTATAATACAGGAAAGAAAATAAAATGTTAAGAACTTTCGTTGAGTTCCAAGGACCCAAACTTCAATACCGTAGAGTGAGATGACGTCCAAGCTTGCATCGTTGCAATGCAATGGCGTTGAAATGTACCTCATTGAAGTACAGCGATTTTTTCATCATTTTCTATCTCTTTAACGTTTTTATAATCGAAAACCTTCCTTTTGCAAATTGTGGTGGCGAATCTCTGATGAGAATAGGTAAAAGTATTCGAGTTATTTTCATAGCCTGAATCGGCAAAATGAAATTTTATCGAATGAAAAGAATCCATTTTTATCGCGTTCCAACGATGCTAACTTCAAGAGCATGGAATGCAACGATTTTTTTAACGGTATTGAAGTTTGGATGGTTGGAATGCAACGAAATCGTATTTCTTTCGTATTGCCGTTTTTTTAGCTCATCCAAGCCACGGAATTTACCGAAATATTTTTGAGAACCTCTTTGAGCAAAAAATGATTTTGGATTATAATAAAACTTGAGAAATTAAAAAAATCAAGAGGAATTTCCGTTTCGTTTCAACGATGGAAACTTCAACACCATTTATTCTCCGATTTTCCATTTCTTTATTTTTATCATTATCGATTCTTCTTTTTGCAAAATAACGTCATAAATCGCCAATAAGAATATGTAAAAACGTATGAATTATTTTCGCAGCCTAAATCGGTCAAAAAAAATCGAGCAATGAAAAATAATTGATTTTCGTTGCATTCCAACGATACAAGCTTCAACCCCACAGAATGAGACGATTTTGTGCACGTCTAAAATTATACTTCCACCTGCAAATTTATTTATTTTTCCATATTGCCAATCTTGTTTCAATACTAAACTAGAAGTATATAAAAATCTCCACAGTGAAATTTATTCTTAACCGGGGAAATTTGGACCGTCCTGAAAGGTGTCCCAAATCTCCCAATAGACACCTCATAGATATTCGACGTTGAAGTTTGCATCATTGTAAAGCACAGCAATTTTTTCTTCTTTCATTCCCAAATTTTCTCCATGAATTTGAGCTACGAAAAAATCACGTGTACCTTTTTAAACATTCTTATTTCGCGATCTACAATTTTAATCCGCAATGTATGATTTCGCACAGCAAAGATAAAAAAAAAATAAAGATTTTACGTTGCATTCCAGCGATGCAAACTTGAGCACAATGTAGATTAACCGATCGACTTTTCCACCATTATCATCACGTACAATAAACACACGCCGTTCTCACGACGAAGTTTCCATCGTTGGAAATCAACGAACATTATTTCTCTTCAATCGCACCAATTTTATTTGACCGATTCAGGCCACGAAAATCGCTCAAACCCTTCCACATATTCTCATCAGAGACTTACGACCTCAATTTGCCAAAAAAAAGGCTCTTGGTGACAAAACTAAATAAACAAAGGTGAAAGAAATAAACGTAAAAAATCATTATAAAAACAAGCTTTTATTCGTAAAATATTAAACTAAAAAGTAAAAAAAGAATACTTAGTGTATGAAGTTAAATAGTGAAGCTACAGAACAACCTCATCCTTGGTCACGAATTAAAGGCGCAGGCAGTACGTAATAAAATTTACATAAACAAGAACTTTGAACAATTTTAATATTTTCTTAAATACTTAAGGCTTTATTTCAAGTGTAATGACGTTTCACGCCTCGAGCTTTTAAGGGGCTATACCAGTGTGACACTTTTAAAAAATCGATTTTTTTGTTGCCTTTTTCGACAGTTTATACTTTCAAGAATATCCTGTAAACATGTCAAGGCCGTATCTCTAGTACCCCCCGAATAGCAACCTTCTAAAGAGCAACCGCTCGTAGGTATAAAATGCCCCAAGTAAATCTTGAAACGCGTTTCTTCGGAAATGAGATTTTTGCTCAGAAATGTTCTGACATTGTAACTCAAAGAGCAATTATCCATGGGCTTGAAGTTTGCAACGTTAGAATGCAACGAAATTTATTTTTCTATTTTCATTTTCTCATTTTTATTACTTCTTAGGTTTTCTTTTGGAGAATTTATTATCCTAGAATTTAAATGCGAAAAAAAATATTTCGTAAAACAGTAAAAATGAGGAAATAAAGATACGAATAAGGATTTTCGTTGCATTGCAACGATG
The DNA here is from genome assembly GCA_951751655.1 of Ophion costatus. Lineage (NCBI taxonomy): Eukaryota > Metazoa > Arthropoda > Insecta > Hymenoptera > Ichneumonidae > Ophion > Ophion costatus. The sequence continues at coordinate 30,881,930 of OX632361.1, forward strand.
CAAACTTCAAGACCATAGTTATCCGATTGACTTGAAATTTGAACTGAGTACTCTAGAATATATTTACTCTACAATGACGTGGAATATTTTTGATTGGATGAAAATTGACGATTTGGCATTGAAAAAAACGACCATTTTATAGGCAAGAAAACAGACTTTTTTTCATAACTACGTCATTTTGTTAGATTTTGATATTTTTCGAAAATCCTACGTCATTGTACAGAAAATACCTTCCAGTTTAACGAAATTTTTTCATTTCTCGATTTCGGCTACTCAATCGGCCGGAATCATGTCAGCAGTGGAGGAACTTTTTTTTTGGCGCCTTCGAAGGCGCCAATCTCAATATTTTTCTATGAAAAAATTATGTAATATAGGTCAAATATAGCCAATTATATTCTTAATTTTCCGAAACATTCAATTGACTACTTTTCTTCCAAAAAATTCCCGAAAATCACCCAATTTTTCAGCGTTCACACTGGCATAGCCCCTTAAGAAAATATTACAAATTCTCAAACTTCCATGTTTATGTAAGTTTTATTAATTATGTACTGCCTGCGCCTTTCATCAGTGACCAACGATAGGGTTCTTCTGTACCTCCACTATTCAACTTCATACACTAAATATTATCTGTTACTTTCTAGTTCACTACTTTACAAATGAAAGCTTGTTTTTAAAAAGATTTTTTACGTTACTTTTTTCATTCTGTACTTTCTAGCATTAGCATTTATTTATCTGCCTTAACACCTTCACTTGTGCATATTCGTCTGTTTAATACTAAACTTTATTCACTTTGGCTATTCGCATGTTACATATTATATACACATTATTAATTGTATGGCTACGTGGTACCATATTATTGCGTTGTCACCGAAATTACACAGGTATGCATAATTTCAGCTCAATCGGATATGCCAACAGGTGTTTGAAAAATGGATTACAAATTTCGAGCCGAAAAGACATACGAACGAAGCAAGTTGAATATATGCTTGTGAAAAGACTTCTGGATAACAAAAATAAAAAATAACGAAAGAAAACAAAGATCGTCGTTTTCCATCGAGCTGAAATTTTGCACAAACATTCCTTTCAATATTTTAAGACAACCCCTGAAGGGATATTTTACCAGGCGCAATAGTCTTTGGGTTTAGGTTTGCTTGGGTTTGGTGGGTATTTCTGTTTGGACAAAACGGAGAGTCCGATAACATATATAGGCATGGACAGAAACGTAGCACATATAGATATAGGCAGTGCGTGGTTAAAAAAAAAATTCAATATCTCGAAAATTATTGCGAGTCGCGAAAACGCCGGGAGGGGGCCGGAACCTTACCCTTTGAAAAAAATAACATTAAATAATATTAAAAGGAAGATTAATGCTAAATTAATATTGAATAATATTAAAATATTAAAAGGAAAGTTTGTGCAAAATTTCAGCTCCATCAGTGGAGGTGGGGGGGGGGGGGGGTGTCGGAAACTTACCCTTTAAAAAAATAATATTAAATAATATTAAACGAAAGGTTAGAGCAAAATTAATATTGAATAATATTGAAATATTAAAATACAAGTTTGTACAAAATTTCAGCTCGATCAGAGGGGGGTGGAGGGGTCGGAAACTTCCCCTAAAAAAAATCCCTTCGGGGATTGCCTTAAAATATTATAAGGAAGGTTTGTGCACAATTCCAGAGCAATCGGAGGGGGGGGGGGGGGCGGTGGGGTTCGGAACTTTGTCCCAACTTAGCAAACTTCAACGTGATGAGCTCTCCTAATGAGCCATTCCAACACCAAGCCAATAGAAACAAAAAAGTACATTACTGACCGAGCAGCAACAATTTGAGTTCCCTCCTGGCATCTTTCTTGTCTCTCCGTAGCTGACGTTCGATTTCCTGATTAATTCTCTTCTGTTCCTTAGCCTCTTCGGACAGGCAGCACGCCATGATTCAGGCCAGTTGTGTGTACCTCCGATTTTCACCGAAGGACGCGTGTTGGCCGATTGGTAGGGGCAAAATCGTGATATCGAGAGCAAAAGCCGAGAAACGGGGAGGGGGGATAAAACTCGTAGCAAAAAAAGTAGAAAAGAACGGGAAGGAAGATAGAAGAGGGGAAGAGGGGGGTAACTGGCGTGAACGTTGAGTCTGTGGGGCAAGTAAAATTTTGCCTCCTGCCCGAGCTTCGTTGTTCACTGCAGGCAGGCGAACGTCGACGGCTGCTGCTCTGCTACTCCGCACTCGTCTCTTATTCCCCCTCCCCCCCGCCCCGCCGTCGCCGATATTATCTTGCCACGGTGACACGTTATAGTGACTCGCGCGTCTTCCCGAGACTTCTCGTCGAACAAAAAAAAATAACGACGGTTAAAAAGAAACCAAAAGAAAAAAAATTACATAAACAACGTTGAACGATAACGCAGCACTTCGTTGATTATCGTTGTCAATGTGTATGCATGTGTGTGTGTGTGTGTGTGTGTGTGTGTGTGTGTGTGTATGTGTGTGTGTGTGCCCGCGCGCGTGTGTAACTATCAAATATGTATATATGTGTGTGTGTGTGTGTGTGTGTATTTCCCTTGGTTCACACACCGGTCAGGGCACCGAGCACGAAAAAAAAGCACTGTACACCACTTGTTTTCCTTTTTTTTCGATCTTCACCGCTCAACGTTCCCTTCGCTACGTTTTTTGTTTACTTTTTTCGCAATCTCAACGTTTTTGGAAACACTCACTTTCACCACTTTGCGTTCTCTCTCTATGTTAATAATCTAGTATATCGTTTTTCCCTTCTCTCTCTCTCGTCGTTCTTCCGCCCTCCGTTGCTTCATCCACTAAAACAAATAATTCGTTATTATTACTATTCTCCTTTTCACTCCAACGATCATTACTGTGCTATAAGCATTCACGATCAAACTCGTCGCACTCTCGCACATTCGTATAACGTTCTCGGGTGTTTTTTTTTTTTTGTTTCCTTAGAGGAAGGCACTGCACGCGGTTTTACGCGAAAAATGGAGACGGGGCAAGAGAGAAGAAGGGGCGAAGCGAGCCAGTAGCTGCGGCTGCGACGGCGGCGGCAACGGCACTCCTGACAGGCCTCGACGCCAGCGACACATCGCCCAGCCGCTCGCCCTCCCGCCACGCTTCTTCCCGCTCTACGCCTACCGCCCGCCCCCCACTGGTACACGGCGCGGACCTCGCTCTACCTCACGCGCGATCTACCTCCAGCTTTCTCGCTCTCGCCCCCCCCCCCCCCCCCCCACCACGAGGGCCCGCGGCTCTCGCACCGGCTCTATACTCTTCTTCTCCGTCTCACTCACTCCCTTGCTCCCTAGCCCAATGCAAAACGATCAGTACGTGTACGAGTGCACGAGTGAGAAAAATAATGACCCGTCGCCCTTTGACGATGTTTGGGTTTGTTTGGTTCTAGAATGCCGCGTGGGCCGGGAACTTCCGGAACCCTGGGACACGAACTGTTTTTCGTTTGGATTTGGATCGCTCGTGACACAAAACGGTTTTATTGAAGTCTGCAGTTGGGATGCAAGGGAAATAGACTTTTTCCTTTTGCTCTCATTTTTTGGCACGTTCAGGCTACAGAAATCGCTAACGTTTTTTTTATAAGATCCTCATTATTGGGCTACCTAGAGGCGCGGGAAAAATTGACAAATGGGGTATTTTTTCTGGGAAACGGTTGGTGAAGAAGAAACTCATTTCTTGTTAACACAAGGGTACATAGGGGGCGTCCTGTTATGAATGGATAATCCTGCACTTGTATATACGCATCTATATGCTGGAATTTCAGTTTAGTTCAAGTCCCACGGTTTTCGAGATAAAAATCATCTGTTTTTGCTTTTTCGCCTGCCAGTTCTACATATCACTTTTTTTTAACACCAGGTTTTTTTAAAAATACTCTTGGTTATTTGTTTTATCTAGAAAAGTCTTCTTTTTAACCTCAAATGTTAAGGAAACGTTATGAAAAAAGATCTTATGCAGAATTTTCATACAAACCAATTCGAGCATCTGGCTTTGATAGACTGCGGTGTAAAAAAATGTACTACGCATATCGTGCCAAAAACTTTGAAAAGTTGCTTAGTTATTGTCGATTCATATGATTTGTAGAAATGGCATGCAAAAAACCAAAAGCAGATTTTTTTTTTTTCAAAAAATAAACCCGAAATCTCGAAAACCGTTGGCATTTTACGAATCTGAAATTCCAGCATGTAATAGGATATGATCTGACCTATCGATAGCTGTAGGAATATCCATTAATAACAGGACACCCTGTATATTGAGAGGTTTAAACAATCACAAAAAATACAGAAAAATAAGGAAATCATGGCCGCGGGCACATGATACTGTTTTCAAAGTCGGTGAATATATCTCGAGAACCACTTAAACAACATTGAAAGGTCGCTATCACTTTAAAAAATAGACTGATTTTTTTTTAACTTTGTCAAAAAAGATTTTCGTATTCGATTTCGTAACTCGTATTTATTGTTAACTCGAATAACCCGTTTTGATATTAGATTTCGTTCGGACCGTTCGGTTTTTTGTATTTTTAAATCTTTTTTAACACTCTCAATATATGTATGCACCTTTGTGTAAGAAAAAACGCGTTTCAGTTGCATGTTTTCCGGATGAAAAAAAATCGAAAACTGGCCATTTTTTTCGGACCTCTGTGTAGACGTAGCCCCTCAAGGTTCCATTGCCTAAACTCGGAAAATGGGGTGACAGTAATAACCACGAAGAAATAATAAAACAAACAAGATTTTCCGTTGCGTTCCAACGATGCAAACTTCACCGTGAAAAACGGTCAGATTTTTTTTAAAATACAAGTTTGTTAAAATACAAGTTTCAGCTAAAAACGCAGGATCACGCCAATTATCGTCTTTATTTTTACCGAAAGAGCGAAAAGAGTTCAAAGATTGAAAGAAACAATGCCCCGTCGTTACGCATTCAACGTCAAGGGGAAACGTGTACCCGCGAGCGAGAAGTTTGCGCCACGCCGTTTTTTTTTCACACATGCGCAAAGCCCATGCGCGCGTGCCTCTCCATTTATTTGTCTCGTCCAGTTCTTTATCTCACTCTCTCTTTCGAGCAAAATTGCTCGTGATTTTTTCGAAAAAGTCGTGCGGTCGCTTTGAAGCAACGTGAGACGAGAAAAAGTCGACGAAACGAGTGAAGACACACGTAAAGCATGTGCTGTCGAAACGTGCCTCTCTTTGCACAGTGTGTTACGTATACGTGTCACACACACAAGAGAAAGGGGGGGGGTTAACGCGGGCGCGTGCGCCCGTGTGTACTCCTCACCAGTGTGCGCTCTCCGCACTTCGTTTTTCTCCTTTCGTTTCACTTGTCGGCACTCGCATCCCGCGATCGCTTCCCGGGCTCGAGACTTCTGCGTTCTACTATACGCGGAAAACCGACCTTCTTCAATCTCTCTCTCCCTCACCTTCTCTCTCTCTCTTATTTCAACGGTTTTTCGCGCTCCGTCTACTTTTCGTGACGTTACCGCGAGACGCGAAAAAAAGCTGCAGATAAAAAGCGTTTGTTCGACTCGCCTATGGCTCGTGGAAAACTTATACGACTCGTGCGATCTCTATCTCCCTCTTTCTATCCTTCTTTCGCTCACTGTGGGTCTCTGAACTCTCGCGTGTACTACTCTACTACTGCACGCCGCGTTCTCACTCGTTTTCACGAAGCGAAACAAAAAAAGCAGGCTTTAGGTGGGGGAAGGGGGCGCCGCAGTCGGAATATAAGCTCCATCCGCGCCTCTCGTTCACTCGGTCCCCGGCATGGGTGTGGTAACCCACCATGCGCTCACTCGTTCATTTCGCACTCTCGCCTTCGCACGCACACACACGAGGCACGCGCGAGCTTGCGAATTTTCGATTCTACATTTTTCACCACGTCGCTCTCTGTACTTCCTCCAACTGTTTTCCGCTTTTCGTCACAAACGTTCGTTTTTCTTTTTTCTTCGGTTTCGAAATTCCCCGCAAAGGGATCTACATGTCACACGCGCTTTTATTCGCTACAACGGTGGCTCCGACAAATATCGCGAGAATTTTTCTCTTCAACGCCCGCGTGGTCGCGTCAACGCGCGGCGACTCGGGAGGCGCGTGCGCGCACGGCAACTCGCGAATTGTGTACGCAAAATTCCTGTAGCGAAACGCGAAACTACCTTTTGCCACCCGCTGCTCTTATCACCTGTCAAATCTTTGTACTAGTTTTTATTCATTTATTTATGTATTATTCTTAAACTCGTGGCGCGTCTGCGGTTTCAACTCGGGGCGCTCTCGCCTGAGCAATCGCGTCGCGCCCGTACCTGTCGACGGCTTTTTATCAACCCCCGCCCGCAACTTCTGACTCGGGGGTCCAACTGACAATCCTGTTAGGCAAACCAGATTGGGGCGAAGCCCGTCAGGAGTTACCTCCAACGCGCAGGGCGCGCGCACGTGTCCGCTAACGAGATTAAAATCGGGCGAACGGTATAGCGGCGCGGCCGAGAACGGAGAGAGGGAGGATGGTTGGAAAGAGAGCGAGGGCCCACCCGCGCCTGTTTGGGGATGAGGCACGTCGAACGTAACGGCAAAGAGATCTCTCTCTCTCTCTCCCTCCCTCCCTCTCTCTCTCTCTCTCTCTCTCTCTCTCTCTCGTTCGCTGCCTCTCTATCATCCCCTCTTTCTCTTAGTATGAGAAGTCAATGTTCCCTCATGATTTTGAGGGTTAGGATGAATCATGTGTAATTATCAACGCAAGGTGCGATATTGAATAGCGGCGATATTTCGATGCTCCCCGCGTGCGCGCTGCTAAACGTTTCACAATTTCGTCGTGTCGTTGCCGCTGCTTGGTGTATGTGTGTGTGTGCGCGCTGCTACGCGACGGAGCCTCGGTCACTAGCGCACTCTATTTCTTATCTCCTGCCTCTCGCTTACTTCGTGTCTCGCGCTCCCTTTCTCTCCGGACGTCTCCCTTCGCGTCTACGGTATCCTTGTCAAATGTTGCCCTAACCTACTTTCAACTCTGTCGCGTGCACTTGACGCTGAGCCACCATTTCCTCTACCTGCTACGGACTTTTTTCTCGCTTTATCTTTTACATATGCTCCAACCCCTCCGCGGTAATTCGGGCTATAGAGTCATATCCTTCGGAGCTTCGCGCTCTCCCCTCGCTCCCCTCTGGCGGATGGCTCTTTTCTCCCTCGCACGACGCGAAAACGCCCTGAAGTTACCGACCGGTGCGTGCCACACCACTCGCCCCGATCGCACTTACTCACTCTCACTCCCTCTTTCTCTCTCTCCCGAATAATCGCCCCACGTTGCAACCACTCTCGCCCGTCTCGCGACTGTTTATCTCTCGCTTGTTATTACTATCCTGTATCTTGTTTACAGTCGACAATAAACTAACTCGTGTCAGGCTGGTCGTTTTTTTCGCCGGACGGACTGACAACTCCGAGACGCTGCAAACAACGAAAAACACTCGCGATAGAAACTTCTTATTTTCGTTTTTTTCTTCTTTTTTTTCGTAATTTTTATCCTCCCGAAAAGAGCGCTCCGCGGCCTCGCCGATTCACCACGGTAACCGCCTATCGCAAGATGGCGCCGGTCACAACTCCGCGGCCTACGCCGGCTCGTAATCTCGACCCTGGGCTATCAGCCACCTTCGCGCAGCTCTCACTTTTTTTTTACCTCTTCCGCAATTTCTCGCTCGCGCGCTCTCTGTCTTTTTCTCTCACGCACATACACAGCCACGCTCCCGCTTGACCATCACGCACACGCGCTCCTACACACCGGCCTCCCCCTCCACCCCGAGCTTGATCACTCGCACTCTTTTTCGCTCCCTCGTCTCCGCGATGTATATTTCTTTATTTTCTTTTTTACCCCGTCTTCAAACACTTCTATCTCGCATTCGCTCGACCGGATTTTTCGTTGTGCATCACCGAAAACTTACTTCCACACTCCGATTTTCTTTTTCGCACTCATTTGTCCGTATTTGTTGCTGCTACGTATGCTAGCATACTGGCGATACGGCGGTATCTCGCGACTCGCTGCGAAGCGTCAAACTCGCCGAAATTATCGAACTGACTGTACCCGGGAGTAACTCTTCGCTAAGGCTGTACCAAGGATGGCGCCACTGTACGCGGTACGGTATAGACCGACCGACGATGAAGGACCCTCCCCATTCGCCGACGTCGAACCGCACGCGCAGCGCGGGAAATTCGAGCCCGGCTGGAGTTCGTTTTCCTTCGATCGATCAATTTCTGAATACGAGTAGAAATTGCTTGTGGATTTCAAGCTGTGGTAAACGATGGAGCGGATTTCGAAAGATTCAAGGTGACCTTGAGAACAAAATTTTAGTTGTGCGCGCGTTTTTTTTACCGGAACAACGGTCCAAAGCGAAAATATACGAACTTGAGTGGACCAATAATTTCCACAAGCATTGGTGAATTATTATTGATCGTACGTTGTTTTCTTTTTTTATTCTCGTAATATCGAGGATCGAACGGTGCCATAAGCGGAAATAAAAATAGTTAAATCGCTTATAAAAAAGTGACAATCTTTTTGTAATGAAACTTGCATCGTTGGAATGAAAGAAATGTTTATTTTTTGAATTTTCCTAATCTCTCTTGGTAGATTCGAGCTGCGAAAAGCTCACGAATAATTATTAGCATTGTTATATAGCGATCTATAACCTGCGCAGTGTGACTTTGGATGAGATTGACGTTTGCATCGTTGGAATGTAGCGAAAATAATTCGTTCTCGCAATATCTAAGTTCGAACGGAGCCAGATGCTGAAATAAAAATAAATAGCTCATAAAACGGTCACAAACTTTTTATGATAAAGTTTGCATCGGTGAAATACAACGAAAATGAACCTCAAGGAATCATAAGTGTAGAATTTGCAAAAAATCGATTTTTTTGCTGATTAGCTGATAGTATAGACGGTTATAAACATGGACCTGGCATCGCCGATTGATCGCAAGTAGACAATTTATATAAAAATTCCGCACTCGAAATTTTAAACAATCTTTTCTCGAATTTTTTTTTTCAAAACGGTGTTTTCAAGCTATCCATCTCTAATTTTTATTCTTCACGCCATTTCTTATCTTGAATAAAAAATGGCGCTTGGAAGCTTTTTTTAATATTCACATTTTTTTCACCTTCATATTTCGTTACACTGCGATGCCGTAATTTCTCACATTTTTTTGGCATATCTTAGCGACAAAAATGCCTCGATCATTTTATTAATTGCTTATTTTGAAACGTACGATAGAAATCTGCGATAAATTGTAGAATGGCGAAAATGAGGACATCAAAATACCAGGAACAATTTTCGTTGAATTCCACCGATGCAAAATTCGACTATTCGTTGGAATGCAATGAAAATTCATTTTTCTCAATTACCAATCTTTTTTTACGGTCCGGGATGAGAATTACTCAAACGTTTTTCTAGCATCTTTATCACAGACCTACGACCTAAATCTCGCCAAGAGGTTTCGAATGAGGATTAAAATAAGCTTGAAAAAATGAAAAAATGCATTTTAGTTGCGTTTCAACGATGCAAACATCAACACGGTTATTTTTGAGGAATTCGAACATGATCTGGGATAATCTGTTCGGGGAAAAATCATTTCGTCCAACTTTTTGATAAACTTGATTTTTTTTCGTACAGGTACACGGCTGAACAGAAGGAACGAGGGAGCCCTTGGCATCGTTCTCTTGGTATATAAGAGGATTAACAGCATTCCGTACTTATGGGTCTTCTAGTTTGTCCTTTCCGTAGATTTGTATACATAATTATCGCGGCTTCTCACGACGGCCACGAGCCTCTCCGGCACGATCGTCCTAACCGAGGTCGTCACTGCCTTTTTTCTTCCATTAATCTATTTATCTTCAATATTTTCACGGCTCGTCGATCCGATTGACTCTGCACTTTTGACACACTTGCGGTGGAACGCCCTTGCACGTGACGCGATCCGATACTGCAAAAACGACGTACAGATATTAATTTTCATGTCGCAATATTAAATAGCAACAAAAATCAGTGGTTCTGTGCACGCTGCATCAGTGAACAAATGCAATTGTTTTTTTAAATACATAATCTGCATCCTTGGCACATTGGCAATGTTTTTGAAGAATTCTTTTTTCCTACCACCGATTTCTGATAGTTGGGGCAATTTTGCTACTGCTGATATCCTAATGCCACAGACTTAACCGTAACCCAATTACTATATCGGCTTTGAATTTGAGCTCGTTTTACTGCTCAAGCTTCCAGTATGTAATTTCTCTCTGAATGTTCACGCTCGATGACGAAAAAGATTACGGCGGATTTTCATTCAATCCATTTTATCATGGAAAAGTTTTCTCACTGTTCTTTTCATTTTTTCGAAAGTCAATATTACGTTTGTAATTTTTTTAAAACCCAATGGGATTCGCGAGCTATGACAGTAACGAGAGTCTAGAGAAATAGCGTTTCGGGTATATCAAGACCACGCAGTTTTCACAATTATAATATCCGACAATCGTCGATAACATTATTTGCGCAGCAAAGTCTGACTGCATTTTTACGCCAACACGAATCGTTCCTCGCTTACATCGATCACGAAAAAATTATGTTGCAATTTACTCGAAATGCAATGAACTTCCCCTCGGATTGCCAACGTTTTTTTACCGATCCAAGCTACGAAAATTACTCGAATGCTTTTTTAGGATGCCCATCAGTGATCCACAATCTTAAAAAAATGACGATATGAATGAGATTTAAGTCTGCATCATTGGAATGCGACAGAAATGATTCGTTTTTTTAATTTGTCAAATTTTATTTTGGCATATCCACCGGAAATTACTCAACAATATTTTTCAATTTTTTACTCAAAAACTTATGATCTAAATCTGCAAAAAGATTTCGTAGAATTGTGAAAATGAGAAAATAAAAATATAAAGAAGAATTTTCATTGCGTTACGACGATGCAAACGGCAAAGCTGAATGTACAAAAATAGTAAATATATCGCAATAAAAATTAACGATGAAAATAGAGAAATAAAAAAAGCTTTTGTTACATTAAAATGACGCAATAAAGACCATACGTATAATCCAACTTTCCAAATACAACAGCACAGTTGTTCTCGTTAATTCGGAGTAAGCTACCTGATTCCTCGGGGCACAAATTTTCGCCGATCAATTTGAAAAAATTTGCCGTCTGTTTGCCGTACTCGAAGTCACTGTAAAATTCACCAACGATTCGAAGGCTCTGCCCGATCGCGTCGAGTCTACTGAAAAAACGTATCTTCTGTACTTTCGTCTCCGATATCGAAAGGTTCGTTTCGATTTTCCGCATCGGTGGATCACGTACGTTCTCACGATTTTCGGCAGCTCGATGTCCAAAGCTCGCCTACTCTCGCGATAATCCATCAGAATGCATTCGTACTGTCTCTGCAACTTTTCCATCTGCGATACCGAGAGCCTCGTATCGTCGAGTAAATTTTTGAAGTTTCTCGCGGCAATTGCGAAGTCCTCTCGTCGCTCTTGGTTCTCATCGATTACAGATTGAAGTCGTTCCGAGGCGGTAACGTTAGCCGCGCAAATGTCCATCACGCTCTTCAAACGAGCCAATCGATTTTCCTTCAGGGCTTCCGCCTGTCGATATATTTTCAGTCGACACCTTTCACGGGGGGCTTGAAGAAAAAGAAGTTTATCCCGATTCGAAATTAACCTGTCGAAGTCCCTCGGTCAAGGTGCCGTGCAAATTGGATGAAGCGTGATAAGGGAGCACGAGCTGATGCGCGAAGTCGAATACCCGGTGAGACGCCAGATGGGAAACGTGAAGCGACCGAACGTGCTGCATGAGTGCCTCGAGTGTGTTAGTCGCTAGATCCAAGTGCTGTATCAATGCTGATTGTCGATCACCCGCCAGAGCCTCTTCCACCTGGAAACCAAAATTCTCCGTTAGAAAATACGATAACGATATTGCGATAAAAAACATTGTCATTTCCACTTTGGACATTAGAAAATATTTTCTAATGTCCTAATTGTTTCTTATATTTTCTAATGTCCTAATTGTTTCTTATATTTTCGAATGTCTAATATTTTCTAATGTGTTCTAATTAAACTCTTCACTGTTTGGAGAGATCGATTCGGCAAATTAAGCATTGAAGAATTGAGGAAGTTTTATCGTAATCCAAATTATTTTATTTTTGCAGTTATTTGGTTATAAATTTGTCATAAGGATTCTCAAAAATGTTTCGGTAAATTTTGTAGCTTAAATGTACGAAAAAAAAGACAGCGATACGGACAAAATACGATTTCGTTGAGTTTCAACGATGCAAACTTCAACTTCGTTGGAACGTAACGAAAATTCTTCCTTACTGTCTCACTTGATAATAAAAAACATTTTTTCCATACTTCGATGGTAAATTTTTAATTAAACACCTTTGAAAAAGAATTTGAGGGGGGAAGCCCCTTTAGACGGCCGAAAATGAGTCATTTTTCAGGAATTTTTTTTAAAGTGATAAAATAATCGCATCGTTTTAATTTTTGACATTATCTCATTACAACTTTCAAGTGTTGAATCAAGTATTAAAATGTTCTTTTCTTTTCTAAACAAAACAACATGGCGGCATTATAGGGTAAAAAGAATTTTAACATTTGAAAATTGTAATAAGATAATGTCAAAATTGAAAAATGATGCGATTATTTTATGACCTTCTAAAAAATGTACGAAAAACGACTCATTTTTCGGGCGTCTAAAGGGATTTCGCCCCTTAAGGAGTTTTGTAGGCAATATTTGCCAAAGGAAACTTAAGCAATACAAAAAAAAATTCATTCTCATTGCATTCCAATGACGCATACTTCAGTCTCATGCCGCCCGAAAGAAAATTCGAAAGAACGTTGTAATTAAAAAATGGCAATTTGGTAGATTTTTGCTACCTGAGTACCGATTACGTGCAACTCCAGTGACTCGCGTATTCTTCGGGTCCTGATTTTCGTTTCGCTCGATTTCTGATGTCCCCCAAAAAATCGTCAATATTAGCTATCACTTTATGGACTCGACGGGACAAATCCTCTCGAAGATGGATTAACTCTCGTGCCTTTGTTACGGATGTTTTGTTTTTCCGTTCAGCGTTGCATCGGCACGTGCGACACGCGTCGAAGTGGCTCGAGGCAGAGGGACGCGCGTTGAGCAAAGGTGACGACGAGGCTGAACGCCGAGTCGACGAAATTTCCTCATCCGACGTGACTCTCAATAATCTCCCGCAGCGTTTTCGTAAAATTGGCTCGCTCCAACGCGTGAAATAATTATTTTTCAACGTCCTCGACATAGTCCTCCATCAATCGAACCTCTCGTCAAATGTCGCCGTTGCCATTTTTCTAGTTGAACGAACACGCGTTACGTTACAGTTGATACGGAATAGCGAAGAAAAAAAAACGCACGAGAACATCGATAAAACTCACTACTTTCGTATTTCGAGAAACGTCGTGTACAATGATAAATTTTCCTTTCGTTTTCTCGATAACGAGAATTCCACGATTTCGAGGGATAGAAACAGAATTTACAAACCACTATTTTATTATATATATAATTGTTATATAGAAATTCAATCGAGACAGGCAATCAAGAGTGACAGACGCATTATAATAATTTATATATATTTATGTGTGTATATATATCCACACACGCACGTGTGTATGTGTGTTTATATAACGTTATTTTCGTCGCTAATGTTAAGGTTATAAAGATATGACTTATGGCTCAAGTAAAATTAAACAACATGACATAAAAATGACAAATGACATAACAATGGATTGTCCTGTCGCAACACTACGGGTGTCGCGGTCCGAGTTTTTCAATTTTTCGGAATATGCACAATATCGTGTTGAAAAGTGCAAGAATACATGGGCCGAGAAAAATGCAACTCTATCGAATGCTGTTACTTTCAATGTGTGGCTAATGCTAAATGGAACGAATGTATAGAGTTGCACGAAAAACATGTAAAACATTACCAAAAGATATGCATTCGCTTGCTCGAGGAAATCCACCTCGGAGACTCCATCTGTGAATAACGTTTTTGTTTGATCTTTAGACTCGTTTGTGTTACGGCCAGAAACCATTGCTCGTACACGGAGCACGAAAGGGAAAACAACGAATCACGATGAATTTTGCGTACCGTTGGGTTTCTGGTTATGACTAGATCTTCAGCACTTTTCGAGAAATATATTGCAATTGAGGGATGATGATTTCTTTTTGCGATGGGTAAATATAAGCTCTTCTTGATTCGGCTGCATTCTTGTTACTCGCTTTTTTTTTTGTCGTGAAACAAGCTTTTTTATATTCTCATATGTATTGGATGTAGAGCTAATTCGTCGCTTTTTGGCGCAGTTGAAAATGTATTCATAAAAATGCAACAAAGGTTTTCACTCGATAAAATAAAAAAAATCGACATTTTTTTGTCTCCATTTTCGATGGCTAAAAATCATGTAGACTATTTTATCGAAAATCCTTGTGTTTTTATCGATTAATTTCCAACTTTGCAAAAAAGCGAGAAAAACATCATTTCCACGTCTATGTACAGACGATCAAAATTTGTTCAAGCTGGACCACCTTTCGACGATCCATTCTTCTCGGACTCGAACAACGCGATTTCCAATAAATTTAAATGCATTTTTTTCCAAACATGTCGCGCGGTAGCGTTAATTTCGTTTTGTCCTTCCACTTCGGAGTATGCGTAATGTTTGTGTGCCTTACAAAGGAATGTATATATGCAGCTTCTCCGGAAAATTCGCAATCATCGTCACGATGAGTTATAAGAGTAGCGCTGAGAAAAAATCTTTTTGACCCGTACAGGAGAAAGAATTTCGTCGTTTCAGGAATTTAGGGGGGGACTCCGACTGTAGTGTCGCGATGGAACAATCCTTCAACCATAAACATATTTTCTAGAAAGAAAAAGTCGAACAATCCATCTACCCTAAACTCGGTTGTCTCAGATCAGAGTAAATTAAGTTGATAGAGAGAGAGAGAGAGAGAGAGAGAGAGAGAGAGAGAGAGAGAGAGAGGAGAGAGAGAGAGAGAGAGAGAGAGAGAGAGAGAGAGAGAGAGAGAGAGAGAGAGAGAGAGAGAGAGACAGACACGCGTCTACGTCCAAATCTCATGATATCGTGTCAAATCTTAATGATATTCGATAATATTTATTTATATTTTATCTTTGTTGTAAACGTAATTCGCATCGTTGAACGCTCTTTTATCCATTCCGGTTCGATGAGACCCGCGATTTACATTGATTCGAACGTTTCACACGTCAATTTTTACAACTAAATGAAAAAAAAAAACAAAAAAAAACGTTGGTGTTCTCATACCGCTCTCATCAGTCGTACATAACTTCGACTTTCTCGTTAAATAATGCAGCGGCGGAAAAGAATTTCCTTGCCCGTTTACCGACTAATTATAAATATCGTATATAATTTCTTCCAAAGCCATCTATCTTGTTTTACGCTCTTCTTTTTTTTTCAAAAAAATATATTCTTTTGTATATATATATATATATATATATATATATATATATATATATATATATATATATATATATATATATATATATATATATGTATATATTTGTGTAAATACAAATAAATCGTTTGTTTTCTTCACAAACCGTCGAGCACGCTGATCGTTACACGTGTCATCTTTTCAGTTCGTTCTCGATACCGCACAGCGACGTGAAAATCTCGAGAAGAAAAAAGAAACAACAAAGAAAAACAATGCAAAAAATGCAAGTTGGACCGATGAGAATTTGGCAAAATTCACTCGAACGAGTGTACTCGTGACTTTGAATAACGCGAATCGTAATTCCTCGAGGTTGGTGAATACGTGAAACGTCAACGATTCAAAAGAAAATCGTTACGTTTCGTTTTAATTCTTTCGTTTTATCGACGATTCGCCAGTGGGCCACAAAGTTATACGGTAAAATATCCTTAAACTTTACCACTCTATGTACAATCTCATAAAATAATGCTAATTTAATATATAATATGTATACAAGTGTGTATATATATATTTATTTATACATATACATAAATATACATATATAATTCGATACCCATATATGTATACATATGTACATGTATATCTATGTATTGTAACGTTTTGGCTGGCTGGTTGCTCTCTCACAATTGATCCAACGATTCGAGTCAATCAACAAGATCCCGAACGACGATAAACCGTTTCTCCTTCGTTCGATGATTTTCGACGGGTGAGTTTGTTTCGGTTTGACAATTAGGGCGCATCACTTGTGAGAGACGCACATCCACTCGATTTACTCATACGATTGACAAACACTCGACTGCGAGATGGCGAAACGGCCTTATTCGCGTCCGGCATACCGAACTTTTCGATTGTTACAAATATTGCGTGTTTATCGTCGGGCATCGTCTTCTTCCATCTTCATGGTGTCTCGTTTGTCATTGCGATGTATTATTGAAAATCGATAGTTGAATATGTCATTTGATTACAAGCGATGTGTATTCGTATTATTCGATATGAGAGGACAGATCCCGTATAATCAAAGCAGTGAATGTTGGTTGGCACAGACATTGGCTGGGATTTTAAGGCACTGTGGGCTGATTGATTCTCCGCAGCACCCTCCAGCGTATCCATCTCGTCAAACAAAAAGACAGAAAAAAAACACACACACACACACATTCTTCTCTTCCCTCCACCTAGCCCCGTTGTCATCCCTCTACAGGGCGATTCGATACTCGCTGCGAAATTGCTTCGTCTCGCGTTTCAACATCGATTTGTCGACTCGCGAGATGATACCTGACGTTTGTTTCGTTTTACGTTCTCCGTGACGGCGTAATTAACGGTAAAATACGCTGTTTGCTTCGCTTCTTCGTCTTCCTCCTCGGTTTTTTTTCTTCTCGTGAGCATTGGAGTGTACGTGGCGTTTTGTTTTTACGTCGAGCTTGATCTCGGGCTCACAGCGTCTTCGTGAAGTTTGCCGGGAACATGCCCTTCTCGTTGGTGCCCTCTTTGATGCCCATCAGCCAGCCTTCCTCCTGCCGCGGTAAGAAAATTTTTTAAGAATATATGCCCCAGCATCTGGCGATATTTTTGCAGTGGTGTCGATCGATTGGGAATGCGAGATGATGGTTTGCCGGCACAGAAAGGATTCGGTATTGTCTTATGGGATTCTGGAGTATTGGGAAAATGGTTGGATTATTAAGAGTGTTGGAAAACTTGAATTATGGCGAATGAGTGTAAAATTATCGAAAGGGATTGAGCAAAGAATATTTTGAAGGGCTTATATGATTGAAAAAAACATTGTTGGATTATCGGGAGTGATGGAAAACTCGAATGATGATGAATTATTGTAAGAGTATCGAAAATATGATGGAGCAATGAATATTTTTTAGGGGTTATTTGATTGAAAAACAATGTTGGATCATCGAGAGTGTTGGAAAACTTGGATTATGATAAATTATTGTAAAATTGTTGAAAATGATTGAGCAACAAACATTTTTAGAGTTAGACTACCGTGAGAGTGAAGAAAAAAAATCGATAGTCGCGTGAGGCAACGCAAATCGAAGAGGAAGGTCCAACATATGGTGCAGGAATGGCAGATTGAAAATAAATTTATGATTACAACGATAGAACTGCGAGTCAAACTTCAAACCCGTTTTTTCTCGAAACTAGATTGTAAAAACGGTCTAATATAAACGGATTGACTTGAAATTTTGTACACTTATGCAGTGTAATAGTAGGTTAAGTCTCGACGGTTGTTTCTTTTTTGTTAACATTTCTTTTTCATTAGTTGTTGTCAATAATCATGTTCCTCGTCCTCGAAAAAATCGAGAAAAAAAATGCAACATTTTTTTTTATGATTGAAACACGATGACAAAAAAAAACGCGATCAAGTCTTAGCCAATATTATATACTTGATGAAAAAAAAACTCGTTTTTTTCTGGTTCAGATAAACCGGGCGGCCGAAGTAAAGTACACCATTGAGCCCCACAAAGTTCCTTCGCAATAATGTTTATAACCTTTTAAATTATACATAATTTCATATGAAATTTAGTACACAACTTTGTTACTGCACATACCAATGAATGTCCAAACGATTCTTCGATCGTCTTATTTATTCCTTAAAAATATATTTTTCTCAATAACTCTGATTTTCCAGTTTTCGCAGTAGCCTAACCCTTCAATTGTTTGGAAGCGTTTCGACAAACTCCAAGGTACCCAAACAGCCAAGATCGATTTAATATTCGCAAATATTAGGACAAACCCAAACAACCA
Organism: Ophion costatus; assembly: GCA_951751655.1. Classification (NCBI taxonomy): domain Eukaryota; kingdom Metazoa; phylum Arthropoda; class Insecta; order Hymenoptera; family Ichneumonidae; genus Ophion; species Ophion costatus. The sequence continues at coordinate 30,900,186 of OX632361.1, forward strand.
ATGACTAATCAATTTTTATTGTCACATCGGACATTGTTTTGTTTTCTTTTTTTGCCGAATGAAGAGCGAATAAATTCGCCACACGTAAGACAGTCGCAGCAACTTGACCTCGAGATTCATTGGAAAAAAATAATTGACCAAAGTTCAATATCGCAATTGAAATTTGTCGGGAAGTAAGAAAAAAAAAAAGTCACAGTTGCTCGAGGCAATTCGCATTATTGCAATGTGAGGACGTATGGATCTAATAAGTTGTTATATAAACAAACCTGCTCCTCCGGATCGTCATACTCGACGACTCGTATGATTTCCCCGACGTCGAACGACAATTCGTCCACATCTTCGCGACTGTACTTGTAGGTTGCTTTTACCCTGTACAAAACGCCCGGTGGCAAGTTTTCGGTTGTCGCTCCTAGAGACAAATTGGTACCATTTTCATATTCCACGTCTAGAATAATGCAATATTTTTTTTACGTTAGCCATGAACCTATTGTATACATGAATTCGTGTGGGTTTACATAAGATCGGTTTTTTCCTTTTTCATTCGACATTTTCACGATAAATCAGTACGAGTTTTTCTCTGCACAGGAGATGTAGAGTTGTCGGAAAATAGGACGATTTACGTATGATAGACAGGCATGCCAAGGGCTCGTTATCGATATCGAAACATTCCAAGCACATTCGTCGGGTAATAAAACTCGTATTACAGAAGCCAGTTTGCAAACAAAAGCGACTCTGCAGGATCGGCTGAAATAGACGTGAGTCACTGCGCACACGCAAACGATCATCGCTTATTGCGCCCCTCCGTAGTCACTTTTATCTTTTCTTTCTCGTATTTTTTTTCTTTTCCATTGCCAAGATGAATGAGCGCAGTCTGGTGATTTCGGTAACACGACGTTGCGGGAATAGTTACGAGTCTCGATAATTCGACGGATCAAATGACGTTCTCCCCCCGCCCATACTCCGTAAAAAGTTCAGCCGTGAATTTGACATTTTTCCCTAGAATTGAACGGAAGCTTTTCGAAGGTCGTCGAGTCAACTTTGAAAGTCGCGCGTGGAAGAAAGACAATTATTACTCTTCAATTTGATTGGCGATAATTCGAAAGACAAAAAACAGCACGGTATCAACAATTTTAATTCTCCATTATGCGTGGCGAATTTTTTGGAGATTCCAAAAAATGCGAAATGCATTCGGAAAAAATGCGAATGGCGTTCGAGTCTCGTACGGTGACAGAGGGGAGTGAGAGGGAAGGGATCGATACACTCACCGACTGGTATATCGTACAATTCCTCGACTCTCTTGGTCGGCGGTACGGCGTTTTGTGGGGACGCATCTTGGTTATTGAGGGAATTATCATTGCTGTTAGCATTGCTATTGGCATTGCCGTTCAGCTGAGTCGTTGGCGACGAGTCACCAGTCTCAACCGTAGGTTCGTCTAAAGCTGCAACACAACGCAAAACAAAAAGACCACTCTCAAACACGAAGCATCGATCGTTGTCCAAGGAGCCGGAAAGGAAAAAAACGCCCATTTTTGTGCATTTTTTCAAGGAAAACTATTTGAAATTTCGGATTGGGATTTTAAGGATGTTGAGTCCCAAATCGCAAATGATGATAAAATTCGGAAAATTTGGTATGTTTTTGTATGAAGTATTTCAGAGATCGTGTAAAAATTTCACGACAATTGGGAAGCTCGTTATTGAACAATTAAGGATGTTGAATCCCTATGAAACATGTTAATGTTAATTGTTCAATAAATAGCTTCTTAATCGTCATGAAATTTTTACACGACCTCCTGAATACTTCATGTAAAAACATACAAAATTTTCCGAATTCTATCATCATTACTTCAACCTCCTTAAGGGTTGAAATAAAAAATGATAAGAAAATTCTGAAAATTTGGTATGTTTTTGTATGAAGTATTTAAGAGGTCGTGTTAAAATTTCACGACGATTAGGAAGCTCGTTATTAAAAAATTAACATTTTGTTAAGAACAATTTTTAAAAGAAATAAAAAAAAATGTATCAATAAACTTTGTTTTGTTTCCGTTGCTTTCAGTATATTGTAGATATTATAAAATTGAGAGGTAAAAAAAAAACTTATTGCAAAGTTACATCAGTTTCCATAAAACAACATTTAATTTGTGAATGTTAATTTTTCGATAACGAGCTTCCTAATTATCGTGAAATTTTTACACGACCTCTGAAATACTTCATACAAAAATATACCAAATGTTCAGAATTTTATCATCATTTGCGATTTGGGACTCAGCATCCTTAACATTCACAAATTAAATGTTGTTTTACGGAAACTGATGTAACTTTGCAATAAGTTTTTTTTTTACCTCTCAATTTTATAATATCTACAATATACTGAAAGCAACGGAAACAAAACCAAGTTTATTGATACATTTTTTTTTATTTCTTTTAAAAATTGTTCTCAACAAAATGTTAATTTTTTAATAACGAGCTTCCTAATCGTCGTGAAATTTTAACACGACCTCTTAAATACTTCATACAAAAACATACCAAATTTTCCGAATTTTTTTATCATTTTTTATTTCAACCCTTAAGGAGGTTGAAGTAATGATGATAGAATTCGGAAAATTTGGTATGTTTTTACATGAAGTATTCAGGAAGTCGTGTAAAAATTTCATGACGATTAAGAAGCTATTTATTGAACAATTAACATTAACATGTTTCATAGGGACTCAACATCCTTAATTACCTAAAAGTATATACATTCGAAAATATGTTCAATTTTCTTTATTTAAAAATATGAAAAATATACAAGGACACTGTATGATCCTTGGAGCGTCGTAAAAAAAAAATCGGTACCCAACATTTATCGAAAACCAACGAACCGATTGCCTTAAGGTTTTTTGTTGGTATTCTATACACCATTATCCAGTACTTGTCATAGACGATTTTCTTTGCGTTACTTAGTTTTTGTTTTATAGGCAAAATAATAACTAATTTTTGTGCCCAAAAATCACTATTTGTGTTGAAACGTCCGCCATTTTGTCATAAATCGATATTTTCAAAATCGGCTATGACAAGTACTAGATAATGGTGTATAGAATAACCACGAAAAACCTCAAGGCAAACGGTTCGTTGGTTTGCGAGAAATTTTTGGTACCGATTTTTTTACGACGCTCCAAGGACCATACAATGTCCTTGTATATTTATCATATTTTTAAATAAAGAAAATTAAACATATTTTCGAATGTATATACTTTTAGATAATTAAATTCCCGATCCGAAATTTCAAATAGTTTTCGTTGAAAAAATTCACAAAAATGACCTTTTTTCCGGCTCCTAGGTGTATATCTGCCCTTTAAAGGTCCGGCCTCAGAGTTCGAAGTCACGAGAATTGGCGGACGGAAAGAACGAGAAGAAAAGAAAAATAAACTCTGCGTGCAACTCGTAAAATTTTAGTTGATTAGAATATTTATTTACACAATTTGGACGTTTGATTTTCAATGACGGGGAAAGGGACAAATCGATACAAAAAAAAATATTGATCATCTTTACCCGCTGTTATGTTGTTCTGCGGCGGCGGTTGCGTGTTTATTATCAATCTGAAAGCAGAAATGATTTTCCTTTGGACTTACGTATACAAGGGTTCTTACGCATTATTGACTCAGAAATTCCCTGACTGTTCCAAAAATTCCAAGTTCTTCAGACTAGCCAGATTATCTTTTCATCAAACGTATAATTGTTTGAGCTAGAGACCACACGTTAAATCTCGCTTTAACCATAGTGGTCTTTGTAAACGTTGCAATCTACACGGGAAAATGATATGCGTGAAAATAGCATAGAATGATTGTTCTGACAAAAGTCATACCATTTTAAACCGATTTGAAAAAACAAAGAAAATTCCCAACTTGACGCTTCTACTGAAGAATTATGTTGAACTGGATAACATAATTTTTTTCAAGATCAACTATATGGAAATTTGATCAAATTAAAATAAAATTAAAAAAAAACTGAAACTCGCAAGATAATTCAAACATTATGAAGTGAAAAAAAAAGACATTGAAAGCAAGTACAGAACCTGTTCTTCATTGTAAACAAAAATTTGTATGCCGGTGAAAATAAACAAAAAATAAATATAAATACTTATCTATAATGATAATGATGTAGTTGTGTATCGACGGATTGAATGCAAATGTATTTTTGTAGCTTTACTTTTAATTTACTTTAATTTACAAATGTAGCTTTACGGTAAATTAGTTTCCAGTTTTTAAAATCCTCAACGTTTGCCACTGACATAACTTTCTTTTGTGCATAATGTGGAATAATATAAATATTAAAGATATACAAAAACATTTATTTTTATACTTCAGTTTATAGTTTCATCAGTTTATAGTTCAGTTTGTTTTTTCAAGTCGGTTTCATTTTTCGTATCTCTTTCAAAAGGTAAATTATTCCCTTTTCAATTTCAACATTTCAATGCAATTCCCTTATCAATTTCAATTTCAATAATTTAGTTTTCAAAAGGTAAATTATTCAATAGGTAAATTTCCAAAATTCCCTGACTTTTCCCTGATTATTCCGGGAGGAAAGAAATTCCCTGAGTTTTTCCTGTTTTCCATATTCGTAACTTGCAAGAAATTGCGTGCGTTATTCGAAATTTTTGATTATTCTTCTATAACGTGAAATCTACGTTCCACGTTGATTTTTTTTTTCGCCGATCTGCTTAAAAAAAGGAACGAGAAACGGAGAAAACTTACGATGAATTGGCGTTTGGTGATTTAGGCGAGTGTGGTTCCGAAATTTTCTTGGGCGCGTACGAGCCCCTCTGGCTTTCGTTGGCCAACTTATCGACTATCGCCTCGAGCTCGGAGTAAACCTGCCAGAATAAAAATAAAATAACTGATGAAGTCGCAACGCCAAGTGAGTTGACGTTTTTTACAGAAATTCGGAGGGCGCTCGTAGCTTGAGATATCGAAAGTCTCGACTGGTGAATAAATAAACGATAGTGAAAATCGTCGACATCTCCGTCGTTTTTTTAAGGGGTTGGGCTACTGTTAAAATGAACACTCGTTCGTCGCTCGAGGCGACTCAAGTCGAAGAGGAAAGTCGAACATTTGGTGCAGGATTGGCAGATTGAAGCTTGACTTATTATTACAACGATAGAACTGCTAATAAGGCTTTGGAGGGAGCGATGCTTTTGGGCGAGGAAAACATTTGCTGATCACGAATTTTTTTTTTTTAAGGGAGCATTACTTCCCCATTTTTGAGGCTCAGCGTATCTTTTTCGTATTTTTAAAATTAATCTTGCAAGATTTGAAATCTTGAATTTTCAAAGTACTATTACTTTCGTATGAATAACCCAAAGTATTCGATAACAAGTATTTCTTGAGGTAAACGGTTCCCAGCAATTCAACGGTGATGGTTGCAAGGGCGAAAAATAATATTTATTTGATTGGACGAAAATTGACGATTTGACAGTGAAAAAAAAACGACCATTTAATAGGCAAAAAAACAGACGTTTTTTCTTGCATAACTACGCCATTTTGTGACATTTTGATATTTTTCGAAAATCCTACGTCGTTGTACAGAAAATACCTTCCAGTTTAACGAAATTTTTTCCTTTTTCGGTTTCGGCTACTCAATCGGCCGGAATCATGTCAGCAGTGGAGGAACTTTTTTTTGGCAAAAAATTATGCAATATAGGTCAAACGAGTGACACCTCCCGAGAACGATATTGATCACCAGCGAATTAAGGGGTTACCCCCACTTGCGATTTTGAAAAAATCGATTTTTTTTTATTGCATTTTTTTTAAGTATAAGTATCTGAGAATATGTCCTGAAAATTTCAAGTCGATCCGAACAAAATTGACTGAGATATGAGCGTTGAAAGAGAAGAATCCGTTCTTCGTGTAAACTGAAATTGAAACTTTAAACGCGTTTTTCTCAAAATGGCATTTCTGAAGTCGGTGACCAAGATTACTCGAACACTAATGAACCGATCTTCTTGAAATTTTGCAGGCTTATTTAATACATAAAAATGTAGTCTTTAATCGTTCGATTTTTTTTTTCGAAAAAAAAATGGCCGTTTTATAGCCAAAAAACGGCCGTTTTTTTTCGTTAAAATCGAACCATTAACTTTGACTGTCCGCCGTTTTGTGAAAAATGAATATTTTTTAAAATCCTTCGATTAAAGACTGGTTTATACTTATATTTGACTAAATCCATCCGCATTTTTTTTTTGGATGATCCACTTCGCCGCAATGTTGGTCACCGCAAACCGTGTATATAAAAACATTATTTCATTGACGGCCATTTGCCACTAAACAATGTAATATTTTTCAATAAAAAAATTACTGAAAGTTCTTCAAGATGTGTTCGTTAAGATGGTATATTGATCGATGAAGAAAGTTTTGTAGTTTTCTTTAAAAAAATTCATGAAAAAGGCCTTTTTTGCGCTACAAGTGGGGGTAACGCCTTAATAGCAATCAAATGGAAATGTAATATCTCAACGTGTGGCTTCTCACTTCGTTTCGAGTACACGCTCATTCGAGACCGTAATGAATGATGTACCGTCCGTCACGTGTAATCGAGGGTAGAGAGAAAAACGAAGGAGCATTCGTTCACAGCTCCTACCAAGCTGAAACTCTCCACCTCTTAATTCTCAATTAACCGTTACAAAACGTACCTTGGCACTTTCGACGTGGAAAACTTGTTCGGCAGCGAATAACGTCTGCAAATTGGTAACAAGGAAGAGAACCCGCGAGTCGTAAAGCGCCGGCAATTCGTCGTGAAGTTCCGAGTTCAATTGCTCGTACGTACGTTTAGCCTCCTCGAGTAATTCCTTGCCTCGTGTCACTTTAAGCTCCACCCTCTTCTTTGGATTGCACTGTAACGACTGGAAGCTGTGCCTCTGCCCGTCGTAATCCACCAATTTTCTGCCTCGTTTATCGATCTTTTTCTGCAAAGTGCCACGCTTTTTTTTAGCCCAATGCATTTGTTCCGGGCGTTTGGCAAATTCGGTTTTTATTTCGCGCGATCTAACGACGCGAAGAACGACTATGAGAAAAAAGAATGGGATCGAAATTTGACGTTGTTTTTTCACGCTATAGCTTCGACCATTTTTTTACCCACGATTTATCGTCTTTCCCCACAAATTTATCGGAATATTATTGCAATTGCGTTTGATCGATATATTTTTCTTATCGTAGGTCACTACACGGAGAGAATTTTTAAGTATTTTTTACGGTGAAATCTCCGTAAAAATTACATTAAAAATTTGAAACCGGTGACAAATGTGCACATAGTCAAAAATTGACACTAGCTTTTAATATTTTGCTTTCATTCGTGTAAAAATTTAAGCAAGTAGCATAATTTTTTACATTTCTTTCAGTAAAAATTGTGACACATTCTCATGTAGAATTTTAACAATGGGCTGCCTCAAAAATTCCAAGCTTCTACAGTAAAAATAACCTGGACAAACTTGAAATTTCTAAAATCCCTAGCGAAAAATTAATTCCCTATGATTAAATAAATACTCTATATACTGTATTTCTGAACATTTGTGTTCTTGATTGCTACTTTTTTTAGCATATCATCTTGCCGTACCATTGTAGACGTCCTTTATCGAAGTTTCTTTTCACGTTTCTTTGTTTTCTTGCGTAGAACTGCGTAGAACACGTTAGACTGCACGAGACCACGAGGCTTTCTTGGCCCATGCTTCGTACTATAATGCGCATGCGCGGTACCGCTGTTGCTAAGCAACGCGGGTCGGCGTCGTTCGTGCTCGTCATACTGCGTCATACACAAGCACACTCTCGCAGCTTGCGTTCACGTATGCGCACGCTCGCACACAGAGCTCACGCGTACGGTCAGGCGACCTAGCCCTAACTGATTTTACTATAAAGAACGTAAAATTCCGGTGGACGCACGGAAAGTTTCGGCTTCCTTTTTTAAATTTTTATGGAAAACACGCAAATTTCTCAATGTTCCACTGAAAAATTTCATTTATATTAGCACTTTTCTAACTTATTGTCGTAATCTTTACGTTTCATGAAATTTTACTATTAATTTCAGTAAAAATTCTGGAAAATATTTTAAATTTCTGTTACGCAAAAGTAAGTTTTGATTCATTTCCATGAAAATTTATCATTTATTTCCTAAAAACCTGAAGAATTGCATATTTGTCACCGAGTTACTGTGATTTCACAGTAAAAATTATCTAAAAATTCTCTCCGTGTAGTACTGTACTGCAAAGTATAATTGAGTTAAAATATGACCCGATGTAACTCTAGAGACTTCCTCAGTTTACCTTATAATCATCACCATCATCATTATTATTATTGTTTTTGTTGTTGTTGTTGTTGTTATTGTTATTATTGTTATTGTTATTATTCATTTTAGTAACCAATATTATTATTTATTTTTTTTATTATTTTTTTCTTTTTTTGGTAATCATTATTTCATTTTATAAATATGTTTACAATCTTAATAACATTAATAACAATAATAATTATTATTATTGATATTATAATATATAACGATTATTATAATGTTATTTAAATACCATTATTATTAAAAATATTATTGTATTATGATGATGATTATTATTTTATTGTATTATTATAAATAACGTAAAACCCCGCAAGGACACACGTAGGCGCTAAGGAAATCAACTTAAAAAAATAACAAATTATCACACATTATAAGAATATATTATAACTTATTATAAATATATTATAACAATAAAAAAATGGATAGAGTTCCGAAAAGGACATACCTCCCATTAATTTGGAATTTTGTGTAGTCATGTATTTTTACTCGCGGATCACGAATATGATAGGGAAAGTATCCGCTAATTTGATTTTCAAGGTCAAAGCTCATAAAAACTGATTTTTTAAAAGTTTTTCTATTTTATTGTAATGAACGTTGATCTTACAGAAAAATGTTTCCTACAAAAGTTGAAGCCTATAAAAAGATCGATCTTTTATATTCCATACAGGTTTTGTGTAAAATCATTTTGTTTCGAGAAAAAATGGGATAATGCTCCAAAAAGTACATTTCCCTAAACTTCATTAGTTTCGATATTATCTACTTACGCACTTTACACTTTACAGGGAACAGCTCTGGTGGGAAACATTTTTCTCTAAGATCAGCATTTGTTAAAATAAATGTAGAAAAACTTATTGAAAAGTCAGTTTTTGTGAGTTATGACCCTGAAAATCCAATTTGCGGGTATCTTCACTATCATATTCGTGATCAGCGAGTCAAAGTACACGGGTACACGAAATTCCAAATTAATCGAAGGCATGTCCTTTTCGGAACTACACCCAAAAATTATTATTAGTATTGTTGTTGTTGTTGTTTTATTATATTGTAATCATTCTTTTTATAATTATAATGATCATCGTAACTATTATTAATATTATTATTATAGTATTATAGGCGTTAATGATATCATCATGGACATTAATTGCATTTACTCCGTATCTTACCCTCATCTCGGGAAATTGGCTCTGATATGTATTGAAGGGTACGAGGACCTGGTCGGCGAGTTTGTGAGTAAAGTCCTGCCACAGCATGTCCAAATTTTGTGCTTGTACGTACAGTAGATCATGGCCGGTCCACTGACTCTCGTAAATCTCGTTGAGCGAGTCCATCAGTGTCTTCGAGGCTGCTTGAACGGCTGACGATACGTACCGCATGTACAACACACAAGAACGTTTTAATAATTGCCCAACAGTTTGGCCTTTGTAGGCGATTTGAGCAAACGGAATGTCACAAATTGTCGCCTCAATGGGACGATAGGATGTAACGCGATACACACACATACACGCGCGCGCGCGTGTGTGTGTGTGTGTATGATCGTCTGAATGGAGAGTTTAAGAGTGCCTGAACGAAATCACAGTATGAAAGTTAGTGGTCATATTGGTGTGAAGTATGTCAGGCTAAATCGACAAGTACGTGATCAATCGCGGAGTTTTTATTTATTTTTTATTTTTCGGCGTCGATTTAAGGGGTTACCCCCACTTGCGATTTTGAAACAATCGATTTTTTTATTGCATTTTTTCGAAGTATAAGTATCTGAGAATATGTCCTGAAAATTTCAAGTCGATCCGAACAAAATTGACTGAGATATGAGCGTTGAAAGAGAAGAATCCGTTCTTCGTGTAAACTGAAATTGAAACTTTAAACGCGTTTTTCTCAAAATGGCATTTCTGAAGTCGGTGACCAAGATTACTCGAACACTAATGAACCGATCTTCTTGAAATTTTGCAGGCTTATTTAATACATAAAAATGTAGTCTTTAATCGTTCGATTTTTTTTTCGAAAAATAATGGCCGTTTTATAGCCAAAAAACGGCCGTTTTTTTCGTTAAAATCGAACCATTAACTTTGACTGTCCGCCATTTTGTGAAAAATGAATATTTTTTAAAATCCTTCGATTAAAGACTAGTTTATACTTATATTTGACTAAATCCATCCGCATTTTTTTTTCAGATGATCCACTTCGCCGCTATGTTGGTCACCGCAAACCGTGTACATAAAAACATTATTTCATTGACGGCCATTTGCCACTAAACAATGTAATATTTTTCAATAAAAAAATTACTGAAAGTTCTTCAAGATGTGTTCTTTGAGATGGTATATTGATCGATTAAAAAAGTTTTGTAGTCTTCTTTAAAAAAATTCATGAAAAAAGCCTTTTTTGCGCTACAAGTGGGGGTAACGCGTTAAAGATTGTCTAAGATTTTGGATGACGTTGAAGTTTACGTCGTTGAAACACAACGAAAATTAATTCCTTTTTAAGGTAGTCCTATCGACAGGCTTCAATTCATAGCATTTTCATAATCTTTTTTCGAGCTTCACTCAATATATTAATAATCGTCTCTGTAAAATTTCAGGGTCGAGTATCGACCTTATTACAGAGAAAAAAACTATTCAAATTGCGTAATTTTGCGAAGGAATCCCAAGACGACATACAAAAAACCAATTTCTGGTCGCTACAAAAGTGTATACAATAGTGAGAATCCGTCAGATCCTTAAAAACAAAAACGTACGAAAAAAAATAAATAAAAAGTAAAAACGTTCGAATGATTTTCTTCCTCGCCTAAATCGGCCAAAACGGATTTTGATCAACGACGAACAATTTATTTACGTTACCTTTAAAAGATGCAAATTTCACGATCATTTTTGAAAAAGTTGGACACTAGAAAAAAAATAAAAAAATTCGTTGCGTTCCAACGATGCAAACTTCAATACCATGAGAAACAAGCATCCGCGTTCCTGAATTTCGTTGATTTTATGGGATGTAAATGCGATTCCGAATTTAAAAAATGGAAGTTCGAAAAACGATGAATTTGCGGTTTGCTGCGCGTGTCGCTTACAAACAAGTCGAAGCAGCATTCAATCGAAGAGAGAAGCTACCACTACTCTCCTGGCCTACTTACGAGCGTCCCCGAGAGTGCATTCACCTGGCTTTGATGAAGCCGCGCGCGACAAGACACAGGCCTTAGCCCCGATATATATATATATATATATATATATATATATATATATATATATATACACAGATTTTCAATGCAGTCACGCAAATCTCGCAAATGTCATATATCCGTAAATAAAAATGCCCCGCTTAAAAAAAAGGCCATTCAGCTGCCGGCGTTTATTTTCGAACTTTTCCATCCCTCCAATTATCTCTGCGGGATGCAGACGATTTCTCTCCCGCAAAATAGATAGCGAGTCTTGCGCTCGTTGTCTTCCCTACTCTTCGCGGTGCCCTCGGCGATTGCGGCGCGCTTTGGGCTTTCCACAAGTTCCGATGCGATCGCGAAGTTTGCATCGTTGGAATGCAATGAAAATGGTATTTTTTTTTTGACATGTTCAGGCTGCAAAAATCACTCAAATATTGAAGAGTGCTACTCGAGGTTTTTTTTTCTACGTCCGAATTTATTGCGACCCGGTACAGGTATAGGTACGGCAACTTCATTAAATTGAATCTATTTAAATGGAACCGATTCTACATGTCCAACAACACAATGTCTTTGAGCGATCATCAGAGGGTAAAATGGTAAAAAAAAAACGATTTTTTTTGCATTATCCGATGGTATAGACGGTTATAAACATGGACCTGACATCGCTGATCGATCGCAAGTGGACAATGTATATAAAAATTTCGCACTCGAAACTATAAACGCGTTTTTCTCGAAATGTTTTGTCAAAACGGTGTACACCCTCAAAGGAGGGGTTTTCAAGCTACCCATCTCAAATTTTTATTCTTCACGCCATTTTTTATCTTGCTATGGAAGCTTTTTTTTAATATCCACATTTTTTTCACGCAAAACTAAAAAAAGGCTAAATTCGATACTTTTTTTTTCAAAACGCCGACATTGTGTCAATTTTGATTTAAAAACCCCTCCATAGCAAGATAGTGGCTTCCATACTGATTAATAATCTTTAAACAAATTTCGTTTCAGATTATATTTACGGCCATAACACCGTGTGGACTCCCTTTTTCGAAGACATTTTCAACGGTTAAAAAAATGTAAAAATAAATAAAAATAAGCGTTTAATAAATTATTTTCTGTCCTTAATGAGTACTTTAATGTGACATAAAAAAATCAAACTGATTATCGTGTTTTAACCATCGAAAAAAAATCGCTAAGATCAGCTATTTTTCGGACCGTTACACTGTGATGAATCCTTAATCGGCAAGAGGCCGAAAATAAAAAAATGTCTGTGGAACTTCCGAAAAAGTGGGCTATTTTTTTCCCTCCCTCGAGAAACGCAGGCACGAGCTCGTTCCTCGAGAAAAACCGAAAGAGAACAGTCGCGGGGCAACCACCGACCACTCTGACCTACATTGGCGGAAGAAAATGATTCAGCATCGAGCCAACCGTGACGAATGGGAAAAAGTTGTGTTACAGAACAATAGCAGAATGTTTGATCAAGTTCACGTGGAATAATTGGGTTCCGTAAAAACAGGGATATTCTTCCGATTACAAAGATTATCGAATGGAAAAAGAAGGGACCTAACGAGTTCAAGAACTTTGTGAATCAACTTATATTCAATTCAATGTATCGTTTAATTTTCTTCAATGTATAATAATTTAATTTAATTTGATTTAAATTGTGATTCAATTTATATGAATTTATGAAAAAGACAGAATATTGATTTTTCAATCGCCCTTCATAATTCAACAACGTAAAAATGAAAAATAGTTGAATTTATCGTAGGTTTCAAGAAACAAATAAAAAACGTATTATTTAGTTTTTGAAGAATTCAATCACCGGTCTAGTTATAAAGCAATAAAGGGAGTCATTCTACAGACATTCTACATTGTGTCGTAACATTCCTTTATGATGTATAGAATGCTTTGAAGCAGTTATGTTGCTTGTCGCGGCACAAAGCCACGCCACATTTTTCACACACCGTATGTCATCTTCACATTTTCCTTCGATTTTCGTAAACTTTACCCACACTCGAATCTGGCAATCTCGCGATAAGTGAACGTTGAACAAATTTTGAACCAACCAACGCCATCTAGTTTGCATAAATAGCACTAAAAAACATAGAAGGGTTGGTAGCCGTCGTGTGACATTGATTCAAAAAAGGATTAAATGTCAATATGAGATTTTGCGAGGGCTTCTATGGTTTGTTACCAATCTGTCACACGGTCATATAAAGGGTCATATACGATATTAACATTTCTATCGTTGGAGTGCAACGGAATTGATATTTATTTATCCAGCGATTTATTTTTAACGTTTTAGACTACGAACATCAGTTGAAAATTTGTTCTTATAATTATATTAACGAAATAGTTAATTGAGCTAGTTATTTAATGAAATAACTAGTCCAATCTATGAAAAATCGATAAAAAATAATCAATATCTTCTACCTCAATGAAAATATAATATTATAAAACATTTAAGGAAAAAAAAACAATAAAGAATTTCCGTCGCATTCCAACGATGCAGGCTTTAACGTCATAATTAAATCACCATATAGCGTATCGATTTGACTGATTTATTTTCACTCATATGGACTTGTTCGAATGATGTTGAAGTTTGCATCGTGTGAATGCGACGAAAGTTAATTTTTTTTTTTCTATTGTCCACATTTTCTCGCCGATTCACGTTTTAAAAGTCTCCCAAACGGTTTTTTTACCTCCACACAAAAAAGAGTCTAAATTTATTTTACCCACAGCTGCTCTGATTGATGTTTACTTATGTTGATTATTCGTATTATCGATTGCAGTGTGCCAAATAATGTGGTTAATGATGAATTTATTGCACGTGAACGAGTAAAAACTGAAAAATTAGATTGTCAACGACTCGGTAGTAATCTTCGTAATAATATTAACGTAATAAAATTCCGTAATAGAATTACCTCAGCGGAATTAACACGATAAGCAGAATCTTATTATACACATTATTGATACGTGGTAAATGATAAAACTCCGTAAATTGTTGATTGCATATTTTGTGGCGGCTTCTATTCAAATTAATTTCAAAACAACGCTGGGTTATGTTCGCCAAACGCATCAGCTGTTACTCGCGACGTTGCCAAGTCTGTGGGTGCTACTTCGTCGTTCTGACCATTTTCAACCGGAAGTTGAAACTTTCTTGTAATGTAGTGCTTTACCTACACGGTGAGGATTGATTTTCTTATTTTTTACAATATCTATTAAATCTAATCTATCGAATTTCAGTTTTCCAATGGGTTTAGTTGGATACGTGAGCAGAAAAACCACGATATCCGCACTTCTGGTTGACCGTCTCCATAAGACGACGTGCTTCGGCAACTCAAAGTGCTCGACTTTGCAGTTTTATCGCGAAAAAACTAAACGGTCAAAATAGCTCAAATTTTGGCAATAGGCGCAAAAAGTTTTCGTCAAAATCATATAAAAATTTCAAATCTGAAAGTTGCATTCGTAGTTGCGTTCGTACCTCCTTAATGTATAAAAAAAGGTTAAAGATCGTGATAAAAACGAAAAATACGAAAAAAAAAAAAAAAAAAAAAATCAAAATTGAAAAGAACTTTAGCTGCATTCCAACTATGCGAACGTCAACGCCATTTGTTTGGGTTGTCCGAAACCCTGATAAATCGCCATTGGCTTCGATCCGATTCGGAGTGCACCACCGTACGAATGATACGTGTACAGGTAAGATAGTTTCACAATGTCTGGATTGTCTGTAAATGTGTAAGCTATGTATAGACCGGCGGTGGCTCTCTGTTTGACCCGTGAAGAACGCAGTACACCGCACTTCGTACCGCAGGAATTATGAAGGCATTGCGAACATACGGGTATATAAATATACGTATATACGAACGCAACGCATATCGAAGGGGAAAGCGGCTCGTGGTTTAGAGCGAGAAAAGGTGGTCGACCTCAGGTTCCCTGTTTCATAGTTTTCTTTTTCTCTCGCGTTTTCTAATAACGCAAAACTATCAGCGATTCGAACAAATATCCGGAATAAGCCCCATCTCCTGTCTTTGAGACATTCACGTCGAACTCGGAAAATCTACGAGGTATCTGTTCGAAAGTATAGCCTGCCTCAAGGGGGGGGGGATAGATTTAGGCGAGGAAAAAAATCGTCGAGTCTTATGATTTTTTTTCAAAGGAAAGATTTCTTCACCATTTTTGGGACTTAGGGTATGTTTTATTACGACTTTTGGCTGTCACATGGTAGTTTTTTTTTTATTATCAATCATTAAAAATAACGGCGACATGGCACGGTTTTCTAAAGTGCATTTTCGAAACTGGCGTGGCGTCTAAGTAAAAAACTAATCGACTGATTCTGACGGAATTTGGTACAAATCTTTCTAACCTAATTGTCGAAATTATGACCCTAAGTGATTTTGAAAATTTAAAAAAAAGTAGTTTTTATTGAAAAATGTAGCGATTTTTTTCGGACCATTAAATCTTTTTGTTTCAGAGCATACCATTTTACCGATTTTCAACATTTCTCACTTTTTCTTGGTTCGTATCCTGCGTATGAGTGTTAACGAAAGAAAAAAATTCGTTGGTTTTATTTCATTGGTAAAGCCGAGTGATTCTCGGCTAATAACGTTTCGATGAAGCTTCCTGATGCGGATACGAAATGTTGCAAGTGCTGCGTTCGTAACGATGATATTGAAGTTTGCATCGTTGAAGTTTGCAAAGTCTCTTGGCCGAAGTTTTTTTTGTTGCCAATTCGGAAAGAATAAAAATGAACTTTGGTTTTCCATCGATTTCCATCGATGCAAACTTCAACGTAATCGTAACGAATCTTCGGTGCGAGAGTGCCTCTTGACAATTCGACGATGACAGGGTGTGAGAGCCTGTCGTGTGTATGGGATAGTCTCATGACGTTCAGCGGTAGGAAAAAGAGAGAACGGGGTCACGGTGATGCAAGGTTGTGCCCACCTTTTTATCCCGCGAGCGATTGCTACCGGTCCGCGCGTGCGTTTGTTTTTGTCGACGACACCGACTCGTGTTTCACGCGGACGCGTTAATTCGAGTCTCGCTCTATAAATACAGCATCTAGATGTGTTACATAGTTTTGTCGCGGCGAGATCGCAGCTTCGTCCTGCCGCGAAATTTCTTTTCTCTCATCTCTCGTCTTCGTTAGAGAGACGCGAGCTCGGTGGAAACTTCAGTACCGATTTTTTTTCCAGATTCAGGAAGCAATTTGCCTTTGCAATGACGACGTCCGGCAGGCCATGAAATACAAGTTTCCATCGATGGAATGCGACGAAAATAATTCTTTTTGTTTTGCTCCAATTCTTTTTGGGGTATCTTAGAAACGAAAAGGCTTGAAGCATTTTTCAAATCGCTAGTTTAATCGAAATGAGGCAATAGAAATAGGGTAAATTGGCCTTATTTTCACACCCCAGCAATTGATGGTGCTGAAGTTTGCATCGTTGGAACCCAACGAAAGTTCCGTTTTACATTTTATTTTCCACATTTTTATTATTATAAGCGATCTTTTTTGTTATAGATTTTTATGTAGATCGCAAAATAAATATCTTAAAAAATGGTTGATGGATTTTTATAGGCGAAATCTGCCAAAATAAATTAAATTCGTTGCAGTCCAACGATGCAAACTTCAGCATCGTAGCAATTGACACTACTCTCCTACCTACATAGTGGTCCTTAACGTGCCAATAATTTGGCCCTTAAAGTGCCAATAATTGGGCGTTTGAAGCGCGAATAATTGGGCCCTCAAAGGGCCGATAATTGGGCCCTTAAAGCTCCAATAATTTGGCCCCTAAAGTGCCAATAATTGGGCCCTTAAAGCGCCAATAATTGGACCCTTAAAGTGCCAATAATTGGGCACCTTGCCCTATAACGAAACATTTCCGTTGTGTGTCAACGATGCAACCTTCAAAACAATGGCAGGATGATCGATCAGGCGTAGGATTGACGTTGAAGGCAAGAATTATTGGGATGCGACGAAAATTCCTTTGCATTCCTTCAAACCCTTATTTTTTTAACTATTCAAATTCTTTCCGTTCAGATTTGGTTTGTCGATACCCAATGAGAATTTTCTCAAACGTTCGAGTGATTTTCATAGCCTGAATCTGTGAACGAGGAATTTCAATGACGTTGACGTTTGTATCGTCGGAATGCAACGAACATTCGTTCTTTTTAATTTCTCCATTTTTTCAGACGATTTAGGCTCTGTATATAGTTAAAACGTTTTTACATATTCTCATTAGAGATTCACGATCTCAAGTGTGAGTAGACTTTCGACAATCGCATAAACAATGCAATGAAAAAATGAAGATAAAAATCGTTGCATACCAACGATACAAACTTTAATGTCATGAATTTCAACAATTCAAGGGATTTTCATTGTATTCCAAAAGTGCACACTTCTGCATCACGGAGGTTGGGTTACGTACAATTATTATAGTCGTTTTTTTTTTGCACAACGTCACTAATTACTCTCTCCGATCTGCATATAGAATAAAAATGATCGAGTCGTTTTCGGAAACTTGGACATTGAACGCCTTCATTGGTTGATCACGATCACGAGGTTTGTTCTATTATAGTGAAGTATTTCGAGTTATCATGGCAAGTACGATTTTTGATGAATGTCCTAAAATTAGGTACTAACGCGTTTATCTCTTATGTTAATGCTACTTTCTTTTAAATAACATTAACATAAGAGGCATTCTAGGTTTTCGACAAGTTTTCAATTATTCAACACGTCACGTTTAGTTAGTTGTGTGGATACAGGTGTTTGTATTGGTGTTTGTCGATTGAATACACATTAAGCTAAGCCGCAAGTAAAGTTTCAATTACCAATTATTGTCTGTTTGAACATTATGAACGAGTTACTACGTATTTTTTGGAAATTTTCCGAAAATCATACTTACCACGATAACCCGAAATCGTTAGACTTTGGACTAAGGCAACCTAGGCTAGATATGTTCCGTACAAGGTTATCTATCACCCCCCTAAGGATTTGCATCGACCTTCCCAAGAGCCTGTATATTTCTTTCAACTTTGACTCCGTGTTTATCGTTTGTGAGCGTTTCAACATATCGTAGATACATTCTTATCTCAAGCAATTTATTGCAGGCGGATGGAAATCGTTAATTTTTTTTTTTTAATCAGATAAACGATGCAAACTTACCTCGAACACACCTGATGTAGTTGTTGAATTCCTTCTGAAGTCTATTCGCGGAATTCTGTTGTCTGGTAAAGTTTTGCAAGTGCTCGTCGAATATGTCATCGGCGGTCCGGTCGACTTTACCCAAATTCTGAAGGAACTGGAAATCGAAGGAAGAAGAAAAAAATTGAATTCAAGTGAGCGGAAGTTTTCGTCAGCGAGTTCGAACGATCGGGCTTTCAAGCGGAAAATTTATTTGGGAAAGTTGAATCGTTTCGAAATCGTTGGATACTTCGTTCATTATGGATGATCAGAGCGAGAGAGGGGGGGGGGAGAGAAAAAGACAGAGCTTGGAAAAGAAAGACGGATAAAAAAAATTGGACAAGAGGACCGTGAATGGTCGGGATCGTTCGAGAGTGTGGGCGTCGGCACGAGAGTCAAAATTTCCGAGTGCGTGGGCAACAAGCGGATAGGTGGACACCGCCTCGCATATACTTCGCTCTACGACGAATCGTCGTCATTTTTCGTATCGCCTTATAAGCACAGCCACGTTCCTCTCGTGGGTATTATCGTATCGCACTGTGCGAAAGGAAACAGAACCAAATTACGAGGGAACAAGCGTAGAATTGAATGTGACCTCGGTTATAATGCTTGGCTCTGCTCGCAACCTTTCGTATTAATTTTTATGCATGGGAAAAAAACGAGAATTTCGTTCGGCCCATGTATCAACTAGTTCCGCCACGCGTTTGGGAGCTCTAATGAGGATGTGCCTGAAGTTTGCATCGTTGCTATCCAACGATTTCATTTTTTTTTAAAACTTTTTAATTTCCTACAATTTCTTACTCAGTTCGGCTCTAGTGACTAAAAAAACATGGTAAAATGAATTTAAAATATTTTCGACCATCCGAACCAACCCTTATAGGGGGGTGAAATTTGAAGAATTCTATCTCCCGCACGTTTGATATAATCGATTTTTTTTTTGGCGTCAATGTAAGGTGGCATGAAAAGGGCCACGAAAAAAAAATCTCAACCCCCAAAATGTTCCGGAACGCAGTCATATAGGAGGGAGAACGGGGGGGTGAAATTCGAAAACATTTGTTATTTCCGATGCATTCGACATAATCGATTTTTTTATTGATGGAGCCTGTAGGGTGGCTCGAAAGACGCCTCCAATAAAAAAATCAACCCTCTAAATGTTCCGGAACGCAGTCATATTGGGGCGGAAGGAGGTGGGGGAAATTCGAAATTTTTTTTTATTTCCGATGCATTCGACATAATCGAATTTTTTATTGATGGAGCCTGTAGAGTAGCTCAAAAGACGCCTCCAATACAAAAATCAACCCTCTAAATGTTCCGGAACGCAGTCATATGGGGGGCAGAAGGAGGTGGGGGAAATGCGAAATTTTTTTTTATTTCCGATGCATTCGACATAATCGATTTTTTTATTGATGGAGCCTGTAGGGTGGCTCAAAAGACGCCTCCAATGAAAAAATCAGCCCTCTAAATGTTCCGGAACGCAGTCATATGGGGGGCGGAAGGAGGTGGGGGAAATTCGAAATTTTTTTTTATTTCCGATGCATTCGACATAATCGATTTTTTTATTGATGGAGCCTGTAGGGTAGCTCAAAAGACGCCTCCAATGAAAAAATCAGCCCTCTAAATGTTCCGGAACGCAGTCATATGGGGGGCGGAAGGAGGTGGGGGAAATTCGAAATTTTTTTTTATTTCCGATGCATTCGACATAATCGAATTTTTTATTGATGGAGCCTGTAGAGTAGCTCAAAAGACGCCTCCAATACAAAAATCAGCCCTCTAAATGTTCCGGAACGCAGTCATATGGGGGGCGGAAGGAGGTGGGGGAAATTCGAAATTTTTTTTTATTTCCGATGCATTCGACATAATCGAATTTTTTATTCATGGAGCCTGTAGGGTAGCTCAAAAGACGCCTCCAATACAAAAATCAACCCTCTAAATGTTCCGGAACGCAGTCATATGGGGGGCGGAAGGAGGTGGGGGAAATTCGAAATTTTTTTTTATTTCCGATGCATTCGACATAATCGAATTTTTTATTCATGGAGCCTGTAGGGTAGCTCAAAAGACGCCTCCAATACAAAAATCAACCCTCTAAATGTTCCGGAACGCAGTCATATGGGGGGCGGAAGGAGGTGGGGGAAATTCGAAATTTTTTTTTATTTCCGATGCATTCGACATAATCGAATTTTTTATTCATGGAGCCTGTAGGGTAGCTCAAAAGACGCCTCCAATACAAAAATCAACCCTCTAAATGTTCCGGAACGCAGTCATATGGGGGGCGGAAGGAGGTGGGGGAAATTCGAAATTTTTTTTTATTTCCGATGCATTCGACATAATCGAATTTTTTATTCATGGAGCCTGTAGGGTAGCTCAAAAGACGCCTCCAATGAAAAAATCAGCCCTCTAAATGTTCCGGAACGCAGTCATATGGGGGGCGGAAGGAGGTGGGGGAAATTCGAAATTTTTTTTTATTTCCGATGCATTCGACATAATCGATTTTTTTATTCATGGAGCCTGTAGGGTGGCTCAAAAGACGCCTCCAATGAAAAAATCAGCCCTCTAAATGTTCCGGAACGCAGTCATATGGGGGGCGGAAGGAGGTGGGGGAAATTCGAAATTTTTTTTTATTTCCGATGCATTCGACATAATCGATTTTTTTATTGATGGAGCCTGTAGGGTAGCTCAAAAGACGCCTCCAATGAAAAAATCAGCCCTCTAAATGTTCCGGAACGCAGTCATATGGGGGGCGGAAGGAGGTGGGGGAAATTCGAAATTTTTTTTTATTTCCGATGCATTCGACATAATCGAATTTTTTATTGATGGAGCCTGTAGAGTAGCTCAAAAGACGCCTCCAATGAAAAAATCAGCCCTCTAAATGTTCCGGAACGCAGTCATATGGGGGGCGGAAGGAGGTGGGGGAAATTCGAAATTTTTTTTTATTTCCGATGCATTCGACATAATCGAATTTTTTATTGATGGAGCCTGTAGAGTAGCTCAAAAGACGCCTCCAATACAAAAATCAGCCCTCTAAATGTTCCGGAACGCAGTCATATGGGGGGCGGAAGGAGGTGGGGGAAATTCGAAATTTTTTTTTATTTCCGATGCATTCGACATAATCGAATTTTTTATTCATGGAGCCTGTAGGGTAGCTCAAAAGACGCCTCCAATACAAAAATCAACCCTCTAAATGTTCCGGAACGCAGTCATATGGGGGGCGGAAGGAGGTGGGGGAAATTCGAAATTTTTTTTTATTTCCGATGCATTCGACATAATCGATTTTTTTATTCATGGAGCCTGTAGGGTGGCTCAAAAGACGCCTCCAATGAAAAAATCAGCCCTCTAAATGTTCCGGAACGCAGTCATATGGGGGGCGGAAGGAGGTGGGGGAAATTCGAAATTTTTTTTTATTTCCGATGCATTCGACATAATCGATTTTTTTATTGATGGAGCCTGTAGGGTAGCTCAAAAGACGCCTCCAATGAAAAAATCAGCCCTCTAAATGTTCCGGAACGCAGTCATATGGGGGGCGGAAGGAGGTGGGGGAAATTCGAAATTTTTTTTTATTTCCGATGCATTCGACATAATCGAATTTTTTATTGATGGAGCCTGTAGAGTAGCTCAAAAGACGCCTCCAATGAAAAAATCAGCCCTCTAAATGTTCCGGAACGCAGTCATATGGGGGGCGGAAGGAGGTGGGGGAAATTCGAAATTTTTTTTTATTTCCGATGCATTCGACATAATCGAATTTTTTATTGATGGAGCCTGTAGAGTAGCTCAAAAGACGCCTCCAATACAAAAATCAGCCCTCTAAATGTTCCGGAACGCAGTCATATGGGGGGCGGAAGGAGGTGGGGGAAATTCGAAATTTTTTTTAATTTCCGATGCATTCGACATAATCGAATTTTTTATTCATGGAGCCTGTAGGGTAGCTCAAAAGACGCCTCCAATACAAAAATCAACCCTCTAAATGTTCCGGAACGCAGTCATATGGGGGGCGGAAGGAGGTGGGGGAAATTCGAAATTTTTTTTTATTTCCGATGCATTCGACATAATCGAATTTTTTATTCATGGAGCCTGTAGGGTAGCTCAAAAGACGCCTCCAATACAAAAATCAACCCTCTAAATGTTCCGGAACGCAGTCATATGGGGGGCGGAAGGAGGTGGGGGAAATTCGAAATTTTTTTTTATTTCCGATGCATTCGACATAATCGAATTTTTTATTCATGGAGCCTGTAGGGTAGCTCAAAAGACGCCTCCAATACAAAAATCAACCCTCTAAATGTTCCGGAACGCAGTCATATGGGGGGCGGAAGGAGGTGGGGGAAATTCGAAATTTTTTTTTATTTCCGATGCATTCGACATAATCGAATTTTTTATTCATGGAGCCTGTAGGGTAGCTCAAAAGACGCCTCCAATGAAAAAATCAGCCCTCTAAATGTTCCGGAACGCAGTCATATGGGGGGCGGAAGGAGGTGGGGGAAATTCGAAATTTTTTTTTATTTCCGATGCATTCGACATAATCGAATTTTTTATTCATGGAGCCTGTAGGGTAGCTCAAAAGACGCCTCCAATACAAAAATCAACCCTCTAAATGTTCCGGAACGCAGTCATATGGGGGGCGGAAGGAGGTGGGGGAAATTCGAAATTTTTTTTTATTTCCGATGCATTCGACATAATCGAATTTTTTATTCATGGAGCCTGTAGGGTAGCTCAAAAGACGCCTCCAATGAAAAAATCAGCCCTCTAAATGTTCCGGAACGCAGTCATATGGGGGGCGGAAGGAGGTGGGGGAAATTCGAAATTTTTTTTTATTTCCGATGCATTCGACATAATCGAATTTTTTATTCATGGAGCCTGTAGGGTAGCTCAAAAGACGCCTCCAATACAAAAATCAACCCTCTAAATGTTCCGGAACGCAGTCATATGGGGGGCGGAAGGAGGTGGGGGAAATTCGAAATTTTTTTTTATTTCCGATGCATTCGACATAATCGATTTTTTTATTGATGGAGCCTGTAGGGTGGCTCAAAAGACGCCTCCAATGAAAAAATCAGCCCTCTAAATGTTCCGGAACGCAGTCATATGGGGGGCGGAAGGAGGTGGGGGAAATTCGAAATTTTTTTTTATTTCCGATGCATTCGACATAATCGATTTTTTTATTGATGGAGCCTGTAGGGTAGCTCAAAAGACGCCTCCAATGAAAAAATCAGCCCTCTAAATGTTCCGGAACGCAGTCATATGGGGGGCGGAAGGAGGTGGGGGAAATTCGAAATTTTTTTTTATTTCCGATGCATTCGACATAATCGAATTTTTTATTGATGGAGCCTGTAGAGTAGCTCAAAAGACGCCTCCAATACAAAAATCAGCCGTCTAAATGTTCCGGAACGCAGTCATATGGGGGGCGGAAGGAGGTGGGGGAAATTCGAAATTTTTTTTTATTTCCGATGCATTCGACATAATCGATTTTTTTATTCATGGAGCCTGTAGGGTAGCTCAAAAGACGCCTCCAATACAAAAATCAACCCTCTAAATGTTCCGGAACGCAGTCATACGGGGGGCGGAAGGAGGTGGGGGAAATTCGAAATTTTTTTTTATTTCCGATGCATTCGACATAATCGATTTTTTTATTCATGGAGGCTGTAGGGTAGCTCAAAAGACGCCTCCAATACAAAAATCAACCCTCTAAATGTTCCGGAACGCAGTCATATGGGGGGCGGAAGGAGGTGGGGGAAATTCGAAATTTTTTTTTATTTCCGATGCATTCGACATAATCGATTTTTTTATTCATGGAGCCTGTAGGGTAGCTCAAAAGACGCCTCCAATACAAAAATCAACCCTCTAAATGTTCCGGAACGCAGTCATATGGGGGGCGGAAGGAGGTGGGGGAAATTCGAAATTTTTTTTTATTTCCGATGCATTCGACATAATCGATTTTTTTATTCATGGAGCCTGTAGGGTAGCTCAAAAGACGCCTCCAATACAAAAATCAACCCTCTAAATGTTCCGGAACGCAGTCATATGGGGGGCGGAAGGAGGTGGGGGAAATTCGAAATTTTTTTTTATTTCCGATGCATTCGACATAATCGATTTTTTTATTGATGGAGCCTGTAGGGTAGCTGAAAAGACGCCTCCAATACAAAAATCAACCCTCTAAATGTTCCGGAACGCAGTCATATGGGGGGTGGAAGGAGGTGGGGGAAAATCGATTTTTTTATTTATTTCCGATGCATTCGACATAATCGATTTTTTTATTGATGGAGCCTGTAGGGTGGCTCAAAAGACGCCTCTCATAAAAAAATCAGCCCTCTAAATGTTCCGGAACGCAGTCATATGGGGGGCGGAAGGAGGTGGGGGAAATTCGAAATTTTTTTTTATTTCCGATGCATTCGACATAATCGATTTTTTTATTGATGGAGCCTGTAGGGTGGCTCAAAAGACGCCTCCAATGAAAAAATCAGCCCTCTAAATGTTCCGGAACGCAGTCATATGGGGGGCGGAAGGAGGTGGGGGAAATTCGAAATTTTTTTTTATTTCCGATGCATTCGACATAATCGATTTTTTTATTCATGGAGCCTGTAGGGTGGCTCAAAAGACGCCTCCAATGAAAAAATCAGCCCTCTAAATGTTCCGGAACGCAGTCATATGGGGGGCGGAAGGAGGTGGGGGAAATTCGAAATTTTTTTTTATTTCCGATGCATTCGACATAATCGAATTTTTTATTGATGGAGCCTGTAGAGTAGCTCAAAAGACGCCTCCAATGAAAAAATCAGCCCTCTAAATGTTCCGGAACGCAGTCATATGGGGGGCGGAAGGAGGTGGGGGAAATTCGAAATTTTTTTTAATTTCCGATGCATTCGACATAATCGAATTTTTTATTGATGGAGCCTGTAGAGTAGCTCAAAAGACGCCTCCAATACAAAAATCAGCCGTCTAAATGTTCCGGAACGCAGTCATATGGGGGGCGGAAGGAGGTGGGGGAAATTCGAAATTTTTTTTTATTTCCGATGCATTCGACATAATCGATTTTTTTATTGATGGAGCCTGTAGGGTAGCTCAAAAGACGCCTCCAATGAAAAAATCAGCCCTCTAAATGTTCCGGAACGCAGTCATATGGGGGGCGGAAGGAGGTGGGGGAAATTCGAAATTTTTTTTTATTTCCGATGCATTCGACATAATCGAATTTTTTATTCATGGAGCCTGTAGGGTAGCTCAAAAGACGCCTCCAATGAAAAAATCAGCCCTCTAAATGTTCCGGAACGCAGTCATATGGGGGGCGGAAGGAGGTGGGGGAAATTCGAAATTTTTTTTTATTTCCGATGCATTCGACATAATCGAATTTTTTATTCATGGAGCCTGTAGGGTAGCTCAAAAGACGCCTCCAATACAAAAATCAACCCTCTAAATGTTCCGGAACGCAGTCATATGGGGGGCGGAAGGAGGTGGGGGAAATTCGAAATTTTTTTTTATTTCCGATGCATTCGACATAATCGAATTTTTTATTCATGGAGCCTGTAGGGTAGCTCAAAAGACGCCTCCAATGAAAAAATCAGCCCTCTAAATGTTCCGGAACGCAGTCATATGGGGGGCGGAAGGAGGTGGGGGAAATTCGAAATTTTTTTTTATTTCCGATGCATTCGACATAATCGAATTTTTTATTCATGGAGCCTGTAGGGTAGCTCAAAAGACGCCTCCAATACAAAAATCAACCCTCTAAATGTTCCGGAACGCAGTCATATGGGGGGCGGAAGGAGGTGGGGGAAATTCGAAATTTTTTTTTATTTCCGATGCATTCGACATAATCGATTTTTTTATTGATGGAGCCTGTAGGGTGGCTCAAAAGACGCCTCCAATGAAAAAATCAGCCCTCTAAATGTTCCGGAACGCAGTCATATGGGGGGCGGAAGGAGGTGGGGGAAATTCGAAATTTTTTTTTATTTCCGATGCATTCGACATAATCGATTTTTTTATTGATGGAGCCTGTAGGGTAGCTCAAAAGACGCCTCCAATGAAAAAATCAGCCCTCTAAATGTTCCGGAACGCAGTCATATGGGGGGCGGAAGGAGGTGGGGGAAATTCGAAATTTTTTTTTATTTCCGATGCATTCGACATAATCGAATTTTTTATTCATGGAGCCTGTAGGGTAGCTCAAAAGACGCCTCCAATACAAAAATCAACCCTCTAAATGTTCCGGAACGCAGTCATATGGGGGGCGGAAGGAGGTGGGGGAAATTCGAAATTTTTTTTTATTTCCGATGCATTCGACATAATCGAATTTTTTATTCATGGAGCCTGTAGGGTAGCTCAAAAGACGCCTCCAATGAAAAAATCAGCCCTCTAAATGTTCCGGAACGCAGTCATATGGGGGGCGGAAGGAGGTGGGGGAAATTCGAAATTTTTTTTTATTTCCGATGCATTCGACATAATCGAATTTTTTATTCATGGAGCCTGTAGGGTAGCTCAAAAGACGCCTCCAATACAAAAATCAACCCTCTAAATGTTCCGGAACGCAGTCATATGGGGGGCGGAAGGAGGTGGGGGAAATTCGAAATTTTTTTTTTATTTCCGATGCATTCGACATAATCGAATTTTTTATTCATGGAGCCTGTAGGGTAGCTCAAAAGACGCCTCCAATACAAAAATCAACCCTCTAAATGTTCCGGAACGCAGTCATATGGGGGGCGGAAGGAGGTGGGGGAAATTCGAAATTTTTTTTTATTTCCGATGCATTCGACATAATCGAATTTTTTATTCATGGAGCCTGTAGGGTAGCTCAAAAGACGCCTCCAATACAAAAATCAACCCTCTAAATGTTCCGGAACGCAGTCATATGGGGGGCAGAAGGAGGTGGGGGAAATTCGAAATTTTTTTTTATTTCCGATGCATTCGACATAATCGATTTTTTTATTGATGGAGCCTGTAGGGTGGCTCAAAAGACGCCTCCAATGAAAAAATCAGCCCTCTAAATGTTCCGGAACGCAGTCATATGGGGGGCGGAAGGAGGTGGGGGAAATTCGAAATTTTTTTTTATTTCCGATGCATTCGACATAATCGATTTTTTTATTGATGGAGCCTGTAGGGTAGCTCAAAAGACGCCTCCAATGAAAAAATCAGCCCTCTAAATGTTCCGGAACGCAGTCATATGGGGGGCGGAAGGAGGTGGGGGAAATTCGAAATTTTTTTTTATTTCCGATGCATTCGACATAATCGAATTTTTTATTGATGGAGCCTGTAGAGTAGCTCAAAAGACGCCTCCAATACAAAAATCAGCCCTCTAAATGTTCCGGAACGCAGTCATATGGGGGGCGGAAGGAGGTGGGGGAAATTCGAAATTTTTTTTTATTTCCGATGCATTCGACATAATCGAATTTTTTATTCATGGAGCCTGTAGGGTAGCTCAAAAGACGCCTCCAATACAAAAATCAACCCTCTAAATGTTCCGGAACGCAGTCATATGGGGGGCGGAAGGAGGTGGGGGAAATTCGAAATTTTTTTTTATTTCCGATGCATTCGACATAATCGATTTTTTTATTCATGGAGCCTGTAGGGTGGCTCAAAAGACGCCTCCAATGAAAAAATCAGCCCTCTAAATGTTCCGGAACGCAGTCATATGGGGGGCGGAAGGAGGTGGGGGAAATTCGAAATTTTTGTTTATTTCCGATGCATTCGACATAATCGATTTTTTTATTGATGGAGCCTGTAGGGTAGCTCAAAAGACGCCTCCAATGAAAAAATCAGCCCTCTAAATGTTCCGGAACGCAGTCATATGGGGGGCGGAAGGAGGTGGGGGAAATTCGAAATTTTTTTTTATTTCCGATGCATTCGACATAATCGAATTTTTTATTGATGGAGCCTGTAGAGTAGCTCAAAAGACGCCTCCAATGAAAAAATCAGCCCTCTAAATGTTCCGGAACGCAGTCATATGGGGGGCGGAAGGAGGTGGGGGAAATTCGAAATTTTTTTTTATTTCCGATGCATTCGACATAATCGAATTTTTTATTGATGGAGCCTGTAGAGTAGCTCAAAAGACGCCTCCAATACAAAAATCAGCCCTCTAAATGTTCCGGAACGCAGTCATATGGGGGGCGGAAGGAGGTGGGGGAAATTCGAAATTTTTTTTTATTTCCGATGCATTCGACATAATCGAATTTTTTATTCATGGAGCCTGTAGGGTAGCTCAAAAGACGCCTCCAATACAAAAATCAACCCTCTAAATGTTCCGGAACGCAGTCATATGGGGGGCGGAAGGAGGTGGGGGAAATTCGAAATTTTTTTTTATTTCCGATGCATTCGACATAATCGAATTTTTTATTCATGGAGCCTGTAGGGTAGCTCAAAAGACGCCTCCAATACAAAAATCAACCCTCTAAATGTTCCGGAACGCAGTCATATGGGGGGCGGAAGGAGGTGGGGGAAATTCGAAATTTTTTTTTATTTCCGATGCATTCGACATAATCGAATTTTTTATTCATGGAGCCTGTAGGGTAGCTCAAAAGACGCCTCCAATACAAAAATCAACCCTCTAAATGTTCCGGAACGCAGTCATATGGGGGGCGGAAGGAGGTGGGGGAAATTCGAAATTTTTTTTAATTTCCGATGCATTCGACATAATCGATTTTTTTATTGATGGAGCCTGTAGGGTAGCTCAAAAGACGCCTCCAATGAAAAAATCAGCCCTCTAAATGTTCCGGAACGCAGTCATATGGGGGGCGGAAGGAGGTGGGGGAAATTCGAAATTTTTTTTTATTTCCGATGCATTCGACATAATCGAATTTTTTATTGATGGAGCCTGTAGAGTAGCTCAAAAGACGCCTCCAATACAAAAATCAGCCCTCTAAATGTTCCGGAACGCAGTCATATGGGGGGCGGAAGGAGGTGGGGGAAATTCGAAATTTTTTTTTATTTCCGATGCATTCGACATAATCGAATTTTTTATTCATGGAGCCTGTAGGGTAGCTCAAAAGACGCCTCCAATACAAAAATCAACCCTCTAAATGTTCCGGAACGCAGTCATATGGGGGGCGGAAGGAGGTGGGGGAAATTCGAAATTTTTTTTTATTTCCGATGCATTCGACATAATCGAATTTTTTATTCATGGAGCCTGTAGGGTAGCTCAAAAGACGCCTCCAATGAAAAAATCAGCCCTCTAAATGTTCCGGAACGCAGTCATATGGGGGGCGGAAGGAGGTGGGGGAAATTCGAAATTTTTTTTTATTTCCGATGCATTCGACATAATCGAATTTTTTATTCATGGAGCCTGTAGGGTAGCTCAAAAGACGCCTCCAATACAAAAATCAACCCTCTAAATGTTCCGGAACGCAGTCATATGGGGGGCAGAAGGAGGTGGGGGAAATTCGAAATTTTTTTTTATTTCCGATGCATTCGACATAATCGATTTTTTTATTGATGGAGCCTGTAGGGTGGCTCAAAAGACGCCTCCAATGAAAAAATCAGCCCTCTAAATGTTCCGGAACGCAGTCATATGGGGGGCGGAAGGAGGTGGGGGAAATTCGAAATTTTTTTTTATTTCCGATGCATTCGACATAATCGATTTTTTTATTGATGGAGCCTGTAGGGTAGCTCAAAAGACGCCTCCAATGAAAAAATCAGCCCTCTAAATTTTCCGGAACGCAGTCATATGGGGGGCGGAAGGAGGTGGGGGAAATTCGAAATTTTTTTTTATTTCCGATGCATTCGACATAATCGAATTTTTTATTCATGGAGCCTGTAGGGTAGCTCAAAAGACGCCTCCAATACAAAAATCAACCCTCTAAATGTTCCGGAACGCAGTCATATGGGGGGTGGAAGGAGGTGGGGGAAAATTCAAAAACATTTTCTATTTCCGCTGCATTCGACATAATCGATTTTTTTATTGATGGAGCCTGCAGGGTGGCTCAAAAGACGCCTCCAATAAAAAAATCAACCCTCGAATTCCCGTATGACCATTAGTTCCTGAGATATCGATGACTGAAGACAAAAGGACGTTTTTTTAATCAAAGGCCGATATCTCAGCGAAAAATGGTCGTACGGAGATTTAAAAAAAGCAAATTGAAGTGAATTAAATAGGCTCAATGACCTTGATATTGGTTAAGTCTGGAAAAAATCTCCGAATCCCGTATAGAACTTTGAAAAAAGTAAAAATTTGCACCATTTATTGTGTCGTCATATTTTTTCCGACCGCGCAATCAGTGATTCTAAAAGAAAATCTTTCTCGGAACTAAAAACTAGAAATTTCAAGCTTCAAAATCCTTTTTTTTGTATGACCATTTTCGACAAAGTTACAGCCTTTCGAAAAGCACGGAAAAAGTGGTCAACTTTTCTTGCCCCTTTCATTTTTTATGTCAGTGGATGTTCACTTTCTGGTACTTACGATTCGCGGCCGGATGGACGATCGTTCTTTGGGGATAATACTTTATCGCTTGATGATAGTATATGAGAATGAATATAATAATACGAATATAAATATATTTCCGCCTACCTTTATGAACTACAATTTATTTGGTAAAGGGACGGGTGTGAGTGAAGCGTAAACAATTTTTTAGAAGATAAATAAGTTGTAATTATATTTATTATTATATTTAAATTAACGTATACACTAAAAAAATAAGCGTTTAGAGCGTTAACGACGCAGAGAAGCAAGAGCTAAATAAGCTTTGAAATCATCTAAAAGCCCCGCGCGCGTCGTCGGGTGACGTCACGCGCGAGTCGTGCTCAGATTGCTTTTTGCCTCGAAGCCTTCGTTTCGGCTTGGCCGCGCATGAACGTCTCAGCGTCCATGCATTGGTGTAGCGTGTAGCTGCCTAAGGCGCGGTCGGGATAGTTCGACCGCACTCGGCTCTTTCCGAAGATGTCCAAGCGTCGTCGCTCACGGACACGCGCTACTATGATAGCATGGGCGCGTAAGAGACTAGAGAGGGGGTAACGTTACGCGCGATATGGCTGCACTGCCTCTCTCGCTCGTGCATCGTCGGCAATGTTCGCCTACCTCTCCTTACCTCTCGTCTGAACGATGAACGCCCAGCACAGGTCCTCTCGTTTGGCAGCGTAGGGCAGCCAGATCGCGCGTAAACGTTACCCCCTCTCTAGTCTCTTACGCGCTCGTCACACAATCATAGTAGCGCGTGTCCGTAAGCGAGCGACGCTTGGACACTTCGGAAAGAGCCGGGTGCGGTCGAAGTGTCCCGACCGCGCCTTCGGCAGCTACACGAATCCATAGACACTGAGTACGTTCATGTGCGGCCAAGCCGGACGAAGGCTTCGAGGGAAAAAGCAATCTGAGCACGACTCGCGCGTGCCGTCGGGTGACGTCACGCGCGAGGCTTTTAGATGATTTCAATGCTTATTTAGCTTTTGATTCTCTGCGTTATTAATGTATACAGAAATGTATCGCGCACTCTGAACGCTTATTTTTTTAGTTTATACGTTAATTTAAATTCAATAATAAATCTAAATTACGACTTATTTTTTTTCTAAAAAATTGTTTACGCTTTACTCACACCCGTCCTTATGCCAAATAAATTATAATTCAGAAAAGTAAGCGAAAATAGCGAACGAACGATAATATAATAACGAAGCGTATTATTATATTAATTCTCATATTTTCATCACGCGATAAAGCATTATCCCCAAAAACAAGTCAATCATCCATCCGGCCGCCAATCGTAAGTGCCAGAAAGTGCATTTTTAACACAAGTGGTAGGATCGTCCCGTTGGTAACGTTCATGGCTTCGGGGCGCAAGATCGTTCCTCACGCTCAGCGCTTTTTTTTCATCATGATTAGTATTAATTCTTATTTGATTAGTCATTTTTATTAGTTATCTTTAGTGTCGAAAAATTTATCGCGCACGCCGACCGCTTATTTTATTAGTTTTTACGTTCATTTAAATATAACAATAAATCTAAAATACAACTTATTTATCGTCTAAAAATTTGTTTGCGCTTTACTCACACCCGTCCCTATGCCAAATAAATTGTCATTCTTAAAAGTAAGCGGAAATCTATTTACCTTCGTATTATTATATTCATTCTCATATACTTTCATCAAGCGATAAAGTATTATCCCCAAAAACAATCATCCATCCGGCCGCGAATCGCAAGTACCAGAAAGTGAACATACATTGACACAGAAAATGGGAGCAAGAAAAGTTGAACTTCGTCAAAAGTGGTCGTACAAAAAAAAGCATGTTGAAGCTTCAAGTTTCTAGTTTTAGTCCCGACTATGATTTTTTTTGTTGAGAATCACTGATTGCGCGGTCGGAAGAAATATCACGGCAAAAAAAATTTTTGCAAATTTTTACGTTTTTAAAGTTCTGCACGGGTTTTGGAGATTTTTTTCGGACTTGACCAATATCAAGGTCATTGAGCCTATTTAATTCCCTTCAATTTGCTTTTTTTTCAATCTCCGTACGACCACTTTTCGCTGAGATATCGGCCTTTGAATGAAAAAACGTCCTTTTCTCTTCAGTCATCGATATCTCAGGAACTAATGGTCGTACGGGAATTCGACCGGCAGTTTTGGAAACGTGAATACATACTCTACAAGTTCTGATTATTATTGTAGGTTAAAAAAAATTATTTTTGCTATCAGTTTTAAAGAATTACAAAAAAACGATGTTTTCTTGGTTTTTATAAAATCCACCGCTACTTTGAAAATATTGCGATAAACACTAATGTTTATGGACGGTCATTCAGCTCAATATGTTCCCAAGAGCCATGCAAAATTCCAAATTGATCCGTTCATCGGTCTTTCTTGCCCGATTGACCAAAATGTGAAAAAAAATTAAAGGAGCCTTCCTCCTTCTCAGACATCATTTCATGATTATTAAGAGGAAAAAAAACTTTTCACTATTTTTTGGACAATTGGGTATTGAGTATGCATTAAATCTTGGAAAAGAACCCTGAAAATCATATTGACTAGAAATTTTCGAATTTTTTTTTTTTAATAACAAAAGTGTTGAAATTTTTTTTTTATAAAAAAATCTTTCAATAACAATTTTTTTTTTAATTTTTACATTTTTCTCGATTCAACATTGTACCGCCAGCATTAGAATTACCCAAAGCGTACGTAGAATTACCCAAAGCGTACCTCCCCGTGGTACGCTTTGGGTAATTCTAATGCTGGCGGTACAATGTTGATTTGAAAAAAATGTCAACATTTTAAAAAAAATTCGAAATCGATTTTTTTGGAAAAAAAAGACATTTTTTTTATTAAAAAATTTTTTTTTCGAAACTTATTAGTCAATACAATTTTCAGGGTTCTTTTCCAACATTTAATGCGTGCTCAATACCCAATTGTATGAAAAGTAATGAAACGTTTTTTTTTCCTCTTAATAACCTGAAATTATGTCTGAAAAGGGGGAAACTTGTTCCTTTAATTTTTTTTCAAATTTTGGTCAATCGGGCAAGAAAGACCGATAATCGGATCAACTTGTCATTTTGCATGGCTCTTGGGGACATATTGAGCTGAATGACCGTCCATAAACATTAGTGTTTATCGCAATATTTGCAAAGTAGCGGTGGATTTCATAAAAATGAACAAAACATCGTTTCTTTTGTACTTTTCTAAAACTAATGACAAAAATAAAAAATAAAAGTTTCACTACAATAATAATCAGAGCTTGTAGTGTATGTATTCACGTTTCCATAAACACCGATTGAATTCCCGTACGACCATTAGTTCCTGAGATATCCCAGCTAAAAATGGTCGTAAGGAGATTGAAAACAGCAAATTGAAGTGAATTGAATGGGCTCAATACCTCGATATTGGTCAAGTCCGAAAAAAATCACCAAAACCCGCGCAGAACTTTGAAAAACGTAAAAATGTGCAAAATTTTTTTTGCCGTGATATTTCTTCCGACCGCGCATCAGTGATTCTCAAAAAAAAAAATCATTGTCGGAACTAAAACTAGAAACTTGAAGCTTCATAATCCTTTTTTTTTTGTACGACCATTTTTGACGCAGTTCACCTTTTCTTGCTCCCTTAATTTTTTGTGTCAATGTATGTTCACTTTCTGGTACTTACGATTCGCGGCCGGATGGATGATTGTTTTTGGGGATAATGCTTTATCGCTTGATGAAAGTATATGAGAATTAATATAATAATACAAATATAAATATATTTTCGCTTACTTTTCTGAATTATAATTTATTTGGCATAAGGACGGGTGTGAGTAAAGCGTAAACAATTTTTTAGAAGATAAATAAGTTGTAATTTAGATTTATTATTATATTTAAATTAACGTATGAACTAAAAAAATAAGCGTTCAGAGTGCGCGATACAATTCTTTTGTATACATTAATAACGCAGAGAATCAAGAGCTAAATAAGCATTGAAATCATCTAAAAGCCTCACGCGTGCCGTCGCGTGACGTCACGCGCGGGCCGTGCTCAGATTGCTTTTTCCCTCGAAGCCTTCGTTCGGCTTGGCCGCACATGAACGTGCTCAGCGTCCATGTGTTGGTGTAGCTGCTGAAGGCGCGGTTGGGACAGTTCGACCGCACTCGGCTCTTTCCGAAGATGTCCGAGCGTCGCTCGCCCACGGACACGCGCTACTATGATTGTGTGATGGGCGCGTAAGCGACTAGAGAGGGGGTAACTTTTACGCGCGATCTTGCTGCACTAGCTAGCTGCTTCGCATTGGCGATCCGGCGTCGGATATCCCCACTGCCCCCTCTCCAGGCATAAGCGTAGCGTAGTATGATTTCGTACGGCCTTTATAATAGGCCAGGAAACGAAGACGATACAGCGGCCAAACTCAGAAAAAATCTACGATCGATGGGACCAGCGTCAGTTGTTTCAGATCTTAATTTATACGACCAAAAATTTGGTACAACCTCGAAAGTCGTTTATTTTTAAACAATATGCAAAAAACCATCGGAAAAACACGTTTTTTCTCATTATCGCGCAAATATCACCGAAAAGGTGTGGGTGGTGAATAAAAATGATTGTTCCATTTTTGAAGGGAATAACATTTTCTACAAAACGACCTTAAGATATTTTAACGAAACAATCAAGATTTATAAATTTATACGCCCTACAATTTGGAACGCGCTTCAGTCACTTTCCTCAGTTTTCGTCACTTTTGAACAATTAAACGAATTCATTTTTTAGGTTTTTGGGAAGCGTTCGCGCGAAGCAGAAAGGACCCAAACCTTTTTTGCCATTTATCGACTCTTTATAATATTCGTGTGCAACTTTTCTCTCTGGTTCGTTGCATTTTTATTAAGGTAGACCTAGCGCGGTCGTTGGAAACAAAAATATCACGCGCTACATGCAGTAGAGCATATACATCAATCTACAGTTTCGTATTAAAACTTTTCCTTCCGATTGTACTCTCCAGTGTGAGAAATGCTATACCAAGCTAGTAATCGGACTATAGATTTCGGCGGATGAACGATCGTGGCAACACTGTAACCAGCTGTCGCGGGGCGGACAGAAGAATCTGAGCATCACGGATAGTTTCCGTAATGCTCAGACTTTTTTATCAGCTCAATGTGGATCAAACTAGTTGGTTATATTATCGGAAAAAAATACAAATGTCAAGCAGAATTCGTTTCAAAGGAAAGTGTCGGAAGAAAAAAGTCGTGGACAGTGAAATAAAATCTCTGACATCAATGGCCGAAGCCAAAGAGAAAAACTGTGTTGAAGGTGTGGGAGTCGTTGAACAAGAACACTCGACAAGCATGCTATGTGATAGGGGACGTATCGTTAAAAAAATATATACTTGCGGTATAAATATTTATATTTTACATTGGTTATGGTATCTTCATTAACAAACAAAAGTGTTGGTTAACTGATAACTAATTATAAACTGTGTTCGATTAAAATTTACTTCCAAATAAAACTTTGTGTTGCAGTATTATTTTAAATATGCCACTCAAACTTACGTCCTTGGATACGTGGAACGATGCGGTGCTGCCATATCTCTTCTTATTATAGAGGACAGATATTTTTTACGGGACATTATTCTGTCTCCACTGAACGTTTTGAACAAAACCGAATACCAAACTTTTTAAATTTTTTCATTAACTAGTTTGCTATGAAAAGATAATTTTTCTTCAAATTGATAAACACAATAGAGCGGTACGACGAATTATTTGACCTGGCTTCCGGTCAATGCAGACCCTGCAGTGTTGAACGTTGCAATTTTAAAACCTATTATCTCCCAATCTAAATAGTCGACTGTTCAGAAATTTCACTTAAACGTGCAGAAAGATATGAACAATGTCTGGTTAAAATTTAAACAAAATCTATAGAAATCAAGAGCGCGCTCGTTCTACCTCAAAACGTTGATTTTTGTCTGAAAACGGGATCGGATGTTATTTTCACCACTCACACTTCTTGTGGGTTTGTTTGGCACGCGTTGTTATACTCTTTGTTATCACTATGTGAAAGTCGAGAAATACTCGCGAGTTTTCGCATCACCTGCCAGGTAAGTCGACGAAATTGCTATCAAAATCATAATCATAAGAACGAAAAAATGTACACCGAATGTATTCAATTCATATTAACTGTCCGCTTATTGTGCTCAAGCTGCAGAAAAGTTTTGTTCTTCAAGAGAATCGATTGAGGAATATGTCGACCGAATTTGCGAATTTGTTGAACCCGAAATATTCAATTAATATTGGTCGTTGAAATTAACAATATGAACAGCAACTTAGGCAATAGTCGATAATCTTTCCGAAAATTTACTGGAATGACCTTCGCACAACCCTTTAGGACATCGCGGTGAAACTTATTTTTATAAATCTTTGCAGCAGTGTTCATCAATTTGTTTATAAAAAATTTTATTTTTTCGCCGGGAACAAAATTGTCACTGTAAGCTTTTCATGGCGCTGACGAATAATCTGCCAAAAATATGTTTCTCTATGTTTTAAATTATTTTTAACCACTTGTTTACAAACAATTTGCAGTTTTTGGTTTTTTAAAACGGAAAAATAATTTTTTTACTCTCAAATCCGTCGTCAGCAGAGTTAGAAACTTATATAACATATATCGGAGGAAAAAAAATATTGCAATATTTTTATTAACAGATTATTCGAACTCGTCAAAAAATAGGGAAAATGTTTATCCACAAGTGGTTAAAAATTATTGAAAACATAGAGGCAATGATTTTTCGCGAATTATTCGTCAGGGCCATGAGAAGCTTATAGTGACAAATTGTTCCCGGTGAAAAAAATAACAAAATTTTTTAAAAACAAACTGTTCAACAGCTGAGAAAATAAAAAAAAATCAGTTTCACCGCAATTGCTCAAAGTGTCATGCGAAGGTCATTCCACTAAATTTTCGGAAAGATGATCGAATATTGCCTAAATTGTCATCAATAATATTAACTTCAACTGCCATTATTAATTGAATATCGCGGGTTCAAAAAATTCTCAAATACTACCAACGTATTCCTCAATCGATACTTTTGAAGGACATTTTTTTGCAGCTTAAGTACAATAAATGATCGATTAATAAAATAGTTATAAATGTTTGGGTTGTTATAATTATGATTTTTATCGCGATTTCGTCGACTTTAATTAAATGTTAATTTAATTTAATTAATTTAATTAAAAACAATCGAAACAGGATTTCACCTGGAATTAATTCGAGGGTACTATAATCTTTTTCTATACTTAGGAGAGGGGGGGGGGGGGGGACGTGGTTGGTAGTGTGAATTTCGATTTGCGGGAAAATCCCCCAGTGCGTTTGCCGCCATCTAGATTTTAAGAGGGATTTTTTGTTTTTCGAACAACTCGCTTATTTTCAACCTTAGAGTGTAGATGATAATATCCAAAGTTGTGGGAAATGTAATTCCGAAGATGATAGTATGGACGGCGCTCGTGCAAAAACCATCCGAAACGAAAATTCAGCGGGCATGGGTGAAAGAGAGCGAGAAAACGAGAGGGAATAGAGACGCACAGCAGTCGTCGATACCCGAAGATAGTGTGAACGGCGCTCGTGCAAAAACCATTCGAGACGACACCGTGCAGGCTCCATCAATAAAAAATTCGATTATGTCGAATGCATCGGAAATAAAAAAAAAATTTCGAATTTCCCCCACCTCCTTCCGCCCCCCATATGACTGCGTTCCGGAACATTTAGAGGGTTGATTTTTTTATTGGAGGCGTCTTTTGAGCCACCCTACAGGCTCCATCAATAAAAAAATCGATTATGTCGAATACAGCGGAAATAGAAAATGTTTTTGAATTTTCACCCCCCTCGTTCTCCCCACCATATGACTGCGTTCCGGAACATTTAGAGGGCTGATTTTTTTATTAGAGGCGTCTTTTGAGCCACCCTACAGACTCCATCAATAAAAAAATCGATTATGTCGAATGCATCGGAAATAAAAAAAAATTTCGAATTTCCCTCACCTCCTTCCGCCCCCCATATGACTGCGTTCCGGAACATTTAGAGGGTTGATTTTTTTATTGGAGGCGTCTTTTGAGCCACCCTAGAGGCTCCATCAATAAAAAAATCGATTATGTCGAATGCAGCGGAAATAGAAAATGTTTTTGAATGTTCACCCCCCTCGTTCTCCCCACCATATGACTGCGTTCCGGAACATTTAGAGGGCTGATTTTTTTATTAGAGGCGTCTTTTGAGCCACCGTGCAGGCTCCATCAATAAAAAATTCGATTATGTCGATTGCATCGGAAATAAAAAAAAAATTTCGAATTTCGCCCACCTCCTTCCGCCCCCCATATGGCTGCGTTCCGGAACATTTAGAGGGTTGATTTTTTTATTGGAGGCGTCTTTTGAGCCACCCAACAGGCTCCATCAATAAAAAAATCGATTATGTCGAATGCATCGGAAAAAAAAAAAATTTCGAATTTCCCCCACCTCCTTCCGCCCCCCATATGACTGCGTTCCGGAACATTTAGAGGGCTGATTTTTTTATGAGAGGCGTCTTTTGAGCCACCCTACAGGCTCCATCAATAAAAAAATCGATTATGTCGAATGCATCGGAAATAAATAAAAAAATCGATTTTCCCCCACCTCCTTCCACCCCCCATATGACTGCGTTCCGGAACATTTAGAGGGTTGATTTTTGTATTGGAGGCGTCTTTTCAGCTACCCTACAGGCTCCATCAATAAAAAAATCGATTATGTCGAATGCATCGGAAATAAAAAAAAATTTCGAATTTCCCCCACCTCCTTCCGCCCCCCATATGACTGCGTTCCGGAACATTTAGAGGGTTGATTTTTGTATTGGAGGCGTCTTTTGAGCTACCCTACAGGCTCCATGAATAAAAAAATCGATTATGTCGAATGCATCGGAAATAAAAAAAAATTTCGAATTTCCCCCACCTCCTTCCGCCCCCCATATGACTGCGTTCCGGAACATTTAGAGGGTTGATTTTTGTATTGGAGGCGTCTTTTGAGCTACCCTACAGGCTCCATGAATAAAAAAATCGATTATGTCGAATGCATCGGAAATAAAAAAAAATTTCGAATTTCCCCCACCTCCTTCCGCCCCCCATATGACTGCGTTCCGGAACATTTAGAGGGTTGATTTTTGTATTGGAGGCGTCTTTTGAGCTACCCTACAGCCTCCATGAATAAAAAAATCGATTATGTCGAATGCATCGGAAATAAAAAAAAATTTCGAATTTCCCCCACCTCCTTCCGCCCCCCGTATGACTGCGTTCCGGAACATTTAGAGGGTTGATTTTTGTATTGGAGGCGTCTTTTGAGCTACCCTACAGGCTCCATGAATAAAAAAATCGATTATGTCGAATGCATCGGAAATAAAAAAAAATTTCGAATTTCCCCCACCTCCTTCCGCCCCCCATATGACTGCGTTCCGGAACATTTAGATGGCTGATTTTTGTATTGGAGGCGTCTTTTGAGCTACTCTACAGGCTCCATCAATAAAAAATTCGATTATGTCGAATGCATCGGAAATAAAAAAAAATTTCGAATTTCCCCCACCTCCTTCCGCCCCCCATATGACTGCGTTCCGGAACATTTAGAGGGCTGATTTTTTCATTGGAGGCGTCTTTTGAGCTACCCTACAGGCTCCATCAATAAAAAAATCGATTATGTCGAATGCATCGGAAATAAAAAAAAATTTCGAATTTCCCCCACCTCCTTCCGCCCCCCATATGACTGCGTTCCGGAACATTTAGACGGCTGATTTTTGTATTGGAGGCGTCTTTTGAGCTACTCTACAGGCTCCATCAATAAAAAATTCGATTATGTCGAATGCATCGGAAATTAAAAAAAATTTCGAATTTCCCCCACCTCCTTCCGCCCCCCATATGACTGCGTTCCGGAACATTTAGAGGGCTGATTTTTTCATTGGAGGCGTCTTTTGAGCTACTCTACAGGCTCCATCAATAAAAAATTCGATTATGTCGAATGCATCGGAAATAAAAAAAAATTTCGAATTTCCCCCACCTCCTTCCGCCCCCCATATGACTGCGTTCCGGAACATTTAGAGGGCTGATTTTTTCATTGGAGGCGTCTTTTGAGCCACCCTACAGGCTCCATGAATAAAAAAATCGATTATGTCGAATGCATCGGAAATAAAAAAAAATTTCGAATTTCCCCCACCTCCTTCCGCCCCCCATATGACTGCGTTCCGGAACATTTAGAGGGCTGATTTTTTCATTGGAGGCGTCTTTTGAGCCACCCTACAGGCTCCATCAATAAAAAAATCGATTATGTCGAATGCATCGGAAATAAAAAAAAATTTCGAATTTCCCCCACCTCCTTCCGCCCCCCATATGACTGCGTTCCGGAACATTTAGAGGGCTGATTTTTTTATGAGAGGCGTCTTTTGAGCCACCCTACAGGCTCCATCAATAAAAAAATCGATTATGTCGAATGCATCGGAAATAAATAAAAAAATCGATTTTCCCCCACCTCCTTCCACCCCCCATATGACTGCGTTCCGGAACATTTAGAGGGTTGATTTTTGTATTGGAGGCGTCTTTTCAGCTACCCTACAGGCTCCATCAATAAAAAAATCGATTATGTCGAATGCATCGGAAATAAAAAAAAATTTCGAATTTCCCCCACCTCCTTCCGCCCCCCATATGACTGCGTTCCGGAACATTTAGAGGGTTGATTTTTGTATTGGAGGCGTCTTTTGAGCTACCCTACAGGCTCCATGAATAAAAAAATCGATTATGTCGAATGCATCGGAAATAAAAAAAAATTTCGAATTTCCCCCACCTCCTTCCGCCCCCCATATGACTGCGTTCCGGAACATTTAGAGGGTTGATTTTTGTATTGGAGGCGTCTTTTGAGCTACCCTACAGGCTCCATGAATAAAAAAATCGATTATGTCGAATGCATCGGAAATAAAAAAAAATTTCGAATTTCCCCCACCTCCTTCCGCCCCCCATATGACTGCGTTCCGGAACATTTAGAGGGTTGATTTTTGTATTGGAGGCGTCTTTTGAGCTACCCTACAGCCTCCATGAATAAAAAAATCGATTATGTCGAATGCATCGGAAATAAAAAAAAATTTCGAATTTCCCCCACCTCCTTCCGCCCCCCGTATGACTGCGTTCCGGAACATTTAGAGGGTTGATTTTTGTATTGGAGGCGTCTTTTGAGCTACCCTACAGGCTCCATGAATAAAAAAATCGATTATGTCGAATGCATCGGAAATAAAAAAAAATTTCGAATTTCCCCCACCTCCTTCCGCCCCCCATATGACTGCGTTCCGGAACATTTAGACGGCTGATTTTTGTATTGGAGGCGTCTTTTGAGCTACTCTACAGGCTCCATCAATAAAAAATTCGATTATGTCGAATGCATCGGAAATAAAAAAAAATTTCGAATTTCCCCCACCTCCTTCCGCCCCCCATATGACTGCGTTCCGGAACATTTAGAGGGCTGATTTTTTCATTGGAGGCGTCTTTTGAGCTACCCTACAGGCTCCATCAATAAAAAAATCGATTATGTCGAATGCATCGGAAATAAAAAAAAATTTCGAATTTCCCCCACCTCCTTCCGCCCCCCATATGACTGCGTTCCGGAACATTTAGACGGCTGATTTTTGTATTGGAGGCGTCTTTTGAGCTACTCTACAGGCTCCATCAATAAAAAATTCGATTATGTCGAATGCATCGGAAATAAAAAAAAATTTCGAATTTCCCCCACCTCCTTCCGCCCCCCATATGACTGCGTTCCGGAACATTTAGAGGGCTGATTTTTTCATTGGAGGCGTCTTTTGAGCTACTCTACAGGCTCCATCAATAAAAAATTCGATTATGTCGAATGCATCGGAAATAAAAAAAAATTTCGAATTTCCCCCACCTCCTTCCGCCCCCCATATGACTGCGTTCCGGAACATTTAGAGGGCTGATTTTTTCATTGGAGGCGTCTTTTGAGCTACCCTACAGGCTCCATCAATAAAAAAATCGATTATGTCGAATGCATCGGAAATAAAAAAAAATTTCGAATTTCCCCCACCTCCTTCCGCCCCCCATATGACTGCGTTCCGGAACATTTAGAGGGCTGATTTTTTCATTGGAGGCGTCTTTTGAGCCACCCTACAGGCTCCATGAATAAAAAAATCGATTATGTCGAATGCATCGGAAATAAAAAAAAATTTCGAATTTCCCCCACCTCCTTCCGCCCCCCATATGACTGCGTTCCGGAACATTTAGAGGGCTGATTTTTTCATTGGAGGCGTCTTTTGAGCTACCCTACAGGCTCCATGAATAAAAAATTCGATTATGTCGAATGCATCGGAAATAAAAAAAAATTTCGAATTTCCCCCACCTCCTTCCGCCCCCCATATGACTGCGTTCCGGAACATTTAGAGGGTTGATTTTTGTATTGGAGGCGTCTTTTGAGCTACCCTACAGGCTCCATGAATAAAAAATTCGATTATGTCGAATGCATCGGAAATAAAAAAAAATTTCGAATTTCCCCCACCTCCTTCCGCCCCCCATATGACTGCGTTCCGGAACATTTAGAGGGTTGATTTTTGTATTGGAGGCGTCTTTTGAGCTACCCTACAGGCTCCATGAATAAAAAATTCGATTATGTCGAATGCATCGGAAATAAAAAAAAATTTCGAATTTCCCCCACCTCCTTCCGCCCCCCATATGACTGCGTTCCGGAACATTTAGAGGGTTGATTTTTGTATTGGAGGCGTCTTTTGAGCTACCCTACAGGCTCCATGAATAAAAAATTCGATTATGTCGAATGCATCGGAAATAAAAAAAAATTTCGAATTTCCC
The DNA here is from genome assembly GCA_951751655.1 of Ophion costatus. Classification (NCBI taxonomy): domain Eukaryota; kingdom Metazoa; phylum Arthropoda; class Insecta; order Hymenoptera; family Ichneumonidae; genus Ophion; species Ophion costatus. The sequence goes on from OX632361.1 coordinate 30,943,981, forward strand.
CCACCTCCTTCCGCCCCCCATATGACTGCGTTCCGGAACATTTAGAGGGTTGATTTTTGTATTGGAGGCGTCTTTTGAGCTACCCTACAGGCTCCATGAATAAAAAATTCGATTATGTCGAATGCATCGGAAATTAAAAAAAATTTCGAATTTCCCCCACCTCCTTCCGCCCCCCATATGACTGCGTTCCGGAACATTTAGAGGGCTGATTTTTGTATTGGAGGCGTCTTTTGAGCTACTCTACAGGCTCCATCAATAAAAAATTCGATTATGTCGAATGCATCGGAAATAAAAAAAAATTTCGAATTTCCCCCACCTCCTTCCGCCCCCCATATGACTGCGTTCCGGAACATTTAGAGGGCTGATTTTTTCATTGGAGGCGTCTTTTGAGCTACCCTACAGGCTCCATCAATAAAAAAATCGATTATGTCGAATGCATCGGAAATAAAAAAAAATTTCGAATTTCCCCCACCTCCTTCCGCCCCCCATATGACTGCGTTCCGGAACATTTAGAGGGCTGATTTTTTCATTGGAGGCGTCTTTTGAGCCACCCTACAGGCTCCATCAATAAAAAAATCGATTATGTCGAATGCATCGGAAATAAAAAAAAATTTCGAATTTCCCCCACCTCCTTCCGCCCCCCATATGACTGCGTTCCGGAACATTTAGAGGGTTGATTTTTGTATTGGAGGCGTCTTTTGAGCTACCCTACAGGCTCCATGAATAAAAAATTCGATTATGTCGAATGCATCGGAAATAAAAAAAAATTTCGAATTTCCCCCACCTCCTTCCGCCCCCCATATGACTGCGTTCCGGAACATTTAGAGGGTTGATTTTTGTATTGGAGGCGTCTTTTGAGCTACCCTACAGGCTCCATGAATAAAAAATTCGATTATGTCGAATGCATCGGAAATAAAAAAAAATTTCGAATTTCCCCCACCTCCTTCCGCCCCCCATATGACTGCGTTCCGGAACATTTAGAGGGTTGATTTTTGTATTGGAGGCGTCTTTTGAGCTACCCTACAGGCTCCATGAATAAAAAATTCGATTATGTCGAATGCATCGGAAATAAAAAAAAATTTCGAATTTCCCCCACCTCCTTCCGCCCCCCATATGACTGCGTTCCGGAACATTTAGAGGGCTGATTTTTGTATTGGAGGCGTCTTTTGAGCTACTCTACAGGCTCCATCAATAAAAAATTCGATTATGTCGAATGCATCGGAAATAAAAAAAAATTTCGAATTTCCCCCACCTCCTTCCGCCCCCCATATGACTGCGTTCCGGAACATTTAGAGGGCTGATTTTTTCATTGGAGGCGTCTTTTGAGCTACTCTACAGGCTCCATCAATAAAAAATTCGATTATGTCGAATGCATCGGAAATAAAAAAAAATTTCGAATTTCCCCCACCTCCTTCCGCCCCCCATATGACTGCGTTCCGGAACATTTAGAGGGCTGATTTTTTCATTGGAGGCGTCTTTTGAGCTACCCTACAGGCTCCATCAATAAAAAAATCGATTATGTCGAATGCATCGGAAATAAAAAAAAATTTCGAATTTCCCCCACCTCCTTCCGCCCCCCATATGACTGCGTTCCGGAACATTTAGAGGGTTGATTTTTGTATTGGAGGCGTCTTTTGAGCTACCCTACAGGCTCCATGAATAAAAAATTCGATTATGTCGAATGCATCGGAAATAAAAAAAAATTTCGAATTTCCCCCACCTCCTTCCGCCCCCCATATGACTGCGTTCCGGAACATTTAGAGGGTTGATTTTTGTATTGGAGGCGTCTTTTGAGCTACCCTACAGGCTCCATGAATAAAAAATTCGATTATGTCGAATGCATCGGAAATAAAAAAAAATTTCGAATTTCCCCCACCTCCTTCCGCCCCCCATATGACTGCGTTCCGGAACATTTAGAGGGTTGATTTTTGTATTGGAGGCGTCTTTTGAGCTACCCTACAGGCTCCATGAATAAAAAATTCGATTATGTCGAATGCATCGGAAATAAAAAAAAATTTCGAATTTCCCCCACCTCCTTCCGCCCCCCATATGACTGCGTTCCGGAACATTTAGAGGGTTGATTTTTGTATTGGAGGCGTCTTTTGAGCTACCCTACAGGCTCCATGAATAAAAAATTCGATTATGTCGAATGCATCGGAAATAAAAAAAAATTTCGAATTTCCCCCACCTCCTTCCGCCCCCCATATGACTGCGTTCCGGAACATTTAGAGGGTTGATTTTTGTATTGGAGGCGTCTTTTGAGCTACCCTACAGGCTCCATGAATAAAAAATTCGATTATGTCGAATGCATCGGAAATAAAAAAAAATTTCGAATTTCCCCCACCTCCTTCCGCCCCCCATATGACTGCGTTCCGGAACATTTAGAGGGTTGATTTTTGTATTGGAGGCGTCTTTTGAGCTACCCTACAGGCTCCATGAATAAAAAATTCGATTATGTCGAATGCATCGGAAATAAAAAAAAATTTCGAATTTCCCCCACCTCCTTCCGCCCCCCATATGACTGCGTTCCGGAACATTTAGAGGGCTGATTTTTGTATTGGAGGCGTCTTTTGAGCTACTCTACAGGCTCCATCAATAAAAAATTCGATTATGTCGAATGCATCGGAAATAAAAAAAAATTTCGAATTTCCCCCACCTCCTTCCGCCCCCCATATGACTGCGTTCCGGAACATTTAGAGGGCTGATTTTTTCATTGGAGGCGTCTTTTGAGCTACCCTACAGGCTCCATCAATAAAAAAATCGATTATGTCGAATGCATCGGAAATAAAAAAAAATTTCGAATTTCCCCCACCTCCTTCCGCCCCCCATATGACTGCGTTCCGGAACATTTAGAGGGCTGATTTTTTCATTGGAGGCGTCTTTTGAGCCACCCTACAGGCTCCATGAATAAAAAATTCGATTATGTCGAATGCATCGGAAATAAAAAAAAATTTCGAATTTCCCCCACCTCCTTCCGCCCCCCATATGACTGCGTTCCGGAACATTTAGAGGGTTGATTTTTGTATTGGAGGCGTCTTTTGAGCTACCCTACAGGCTCCATGAATAAAAAATTCGATTATGTCGAATGCATCGGAAATAAAAAAAAATTTCGAATTTCCCCCACCTCCTTCCGCCCCCCATATGACTGCGTTCCGGAACATTTAGAGGGTTGATTTTTGTATTGGAGGCGTCTTTTGAGCTACCCTACAGGCTCCATGAATAAAAAATTCGATTATGTCGAATGCATCGGAAATAAAAAAAAATTTCGAATTTCCCCCACCTCCTTCCGCCCCCCATATGACTGCGTTCCGGAACATTTAGAGGGCTGATTTTTGTATTGGAGGCGTCTTTTGAGCTACTCTACAGGCTCCATCAATAAAAAATTCGATTATGTCGAATGCATCGGAAATAAAAAAAAATTTCGAATTTCCCCCACCTCCTTCCGCCCCCCATATGACTGCGTTCCGGAACATTTAGAGGGCTGATTTTTTCATTGGAGGCGTCTTTTGAGCTACCCTACAGGCTCCATCAATAAAAAAATCGATTATGTCGAATGCATCGGAAATAAAAAAAAATTTCGAATTTCCCCCACCTCCTTCCGCCCCCCATATGACTGCGTTCCGGAACATTTAGAGGGCTGATTTTTTCATTGGAGGCGTCTTTTGAGCCACCCTACAGGCTCCATCAATAAAAAAATCGATTATGTCGAATGCATCGGAAATAAAAAAAAATTTCGAATTTCCCCCACCTCCTTCTGCCCCCCATATGACTGCGTTCCGGAACATTTAGAGGGTTGATTTTTGTATTGGAGGCGTCTTTTGAGCTACTCTACAGGCTCCATCAATAAAAAATTCGATTATGTCGAATGCATCGGAAATAAAAAAAAATTTCGAATTTCCCCCACCTCCTTCCGCCCCAATATGACTGCGTTCCGGAACATTTAGAGGGTTGATTTTTTTATTGGAGGCGTCTTTCGAGCCACCCTACAGGCTCCATCAATAAAAAAATCGATTATGTCGAATGCATCGGAAATAACAAATGTTTTCGAATTTCACCCCCCCGTTCTCCCTCCTATATGACTGCGTTCCGGAACATTTTGGGGGTTGAGATTTTTTTTTCGTGGCCCTTTTCATGCCACCTTACATTGACGCCAAAAAAAAAATCGATTATATCAAACGTGCGGGAGATAGAATTCTTCAAATTTCACCCCCCTATAAGGGTTGGTTCGGATGGTCGAAAATATTTTAAATTCATTTTACCATGTTTTTTTAGTCACTAGAGCCGAACTGAGTAAGAAATTGTAGGAAATTAAAAAGTTTAAAAAAAAAATGAAATCGTTGGATAGCAACGATGCAAACTTCAGGCACATTCTCCTTTATTCCAGCCTCTACTATACAGTTGACTTGCGATCGCGAGACATGCTTTCGTTTTGTCGTTTTTTTTTATCGATAACGCGCGTGAGGGGAAGTGGAGCAAATGCAGTGTACACAATAATATCACAGTGTTACAATACACACACACTCACACACACACTATATATATATATATATATATATATATATTGTGTGTTATGTTTGTGTGTGTGTTTATTTATAATATAATAATAATATTATTATATTCATTATATATATATATTATAATTAATATAATAATATTATATTAATATATATATTGTGTGTGTGTGTGTGTGTCATTGATAATTTCCAGTATTCTCCTAAAAAGAAATAAAATAGTGTACGTATCGCTGGAGGCTATCAAAGGTCGATTTTAATCCTGCAGCCCATGAGTCACGCTCAAACTTTGATCCACGCTCTTGTGTATGCGTGCGAACGTTCGTCATTTCCCGCTAATTGTATACGTACTTGGCTCTATAGTCCAGTCATTTCGTCCGAAAAAAAGGCAAATAAAAGAAAATGAATTTTGCGGCGCGCTGGAGATCGTAATTTTTGTCCAACATAAAAAAATCCAAGAAGGAAATTGTAGGTCTGAATATGCTCTACAAGTTTGAATTCCACAATTTTTCATATTTATTAAGACCCAAAGAAAAAAAAAGCAAAAAACAAAAATTATGTCCTAAATTTTTGACTTTATCGATCGATATCTCGATAACGAT